>QANZ01048206.1:0-11003 GCA_003254925.1 Chamaecrista fasciculata
CTCTCATCACTAACATCATGTGGAGGAATCTATTGGCCCAAGCTATTTATCAGATAGTGGTTCTTTTGACACTAGAGTTCAAGGGAGAAGCCATATTTGGGGTGAGTTCAGAAGTGAATGACACTTTGATTTTTAATACTTTTGTGCTTTGCCAAGTGTTCAATGAGTTCAATGCAAGGAAGCTGGAGAAGAAGAATGTGTTCAAAGGGATTCATAGGAACAAGCTGTTTTTGGGAATCATTGGGATAACCATAGTGCTTCAAGTGGTGATGGTGGAGTTTCTGAAGAAATTTGCAGATACTGAGAGATTGAATTGGTGGCAATGGGTTGCTTGCATTGTGATTGCAGCTATTACTTGGCCTATTGGTTGGATTGTCAAGTTTATTCCTGTTCCACAGAAGCCATTGCTCAGTTTTCTGAACATGAAGAAGCATTGAGGCTTGATTTTCTTGTAGATAACACATTGATGGTGACATGTGATCAATATTCCTTTACTCTCATGTATTTATTTATTTTATTAATTTGTTAAGCATAGATGAGATGTTAAATATTGTAAATTGTAATTGAGGGTTATCCTCAGTATAATACTGCATTGTAAAGTAAATTCTATTCAATAAATTATTTCTTTGTTGTTTCATTTGTTTTATTCTATTGCAATTTAGCAAATAGTATATCACTGCACGAAAATTTCGCATCACACTATATTCAGGTCATTGTTTAATTACCAGTTTGGTCTTGAATAAATCAGTTTGCTCAGATGAACAATATATTCAAGTCATTGTTTATTAGAAGTAGTTGCTTCTGGTTGCCTTTTATCTTTTGTCTTGTGTATATAGTTTGGTTTTTAAATTTGCATTACTTTTCTTTATATGATTTTAAAAGTTAATGATTAGAAGTGACTATAATAGTATTAAGAAGATGATAATTAACTTTTAAGAAAAAGAAGTGATGATGAAGAAGAAGAAGTGATGAGGAAGATGAAGATGATGCATTTTGAGATACTACGTTTTTATTTTTTTATATTGGTGTTAAATCAAGTTAAACCCCTCATTTCTTTCTTTTCTTTACATTTTGATCCTATTATAAAAGGAAAAGGACCTTAATGCAAAATAATAAAAATTTTGGGAGATTAAACATAGTTTTCCCTTTTTTAATGGGAAAGTTGGATAGAAAATATTGAGGAATTAACGGTGGAACAATTTGCAAAATTAAAGGACCAAAACGGAACGAAAAAAATGAGAGGCCAAAACAGAACTTTGAACAAATCTGAGGGACCAAAATAGGACGTTCGCCTTAATAATAATAATACTATTATAGTCACTAAAGCTGAAGCTGTGTGTAGATTAATATGTTCTGGTTGTCGCAAAAGTTGAGGTAATTGACTGTGACTGAGAGACTGACCAAATGGAAAGGAGAAGAACCATGTTGTCAAAGATGCATAATTGTGCAAACTTCATATTAATTAGGAAATTCTGATAAAACTAGTAGCCTGTCAAGAATGATATTTTATGACTATAGTCTATATATAAATACTAAGGGCTTTGCGTGCCCTAACGGGCACGCAAATATGTATGTAAAATAAATAAGGGATTAAATTGTTAACTTAGTAAAGAAAGAGAGACCAAATAATAAATTTTCTCTTATTTTTAATTTCATAGACTATAGTTTTAAACATGGACGACCAGAAAAGGGTGGAGCCATATAATATAAGATATATATATATATATATATATGATAATTTGGTCATTGGTTATCCACTATCCAGTGCCTGTTACTTAATTACCATAAAGTGGAAAAATAATTGATTCTTTAAGGTTAACCAAGTCTTTTATGAGAGATTGAAGGCTGAGACACAGAAAGAGCATTGTCCGTTTTTTTCTTTTTTCTGTGTAGTAGAGATTCATGAAATTCATTTAGTAACACACCGTAACATCTAGAATGAAATTAGTTTTGAAATTGTATATTTACGTCTCTTAGGGGGTATAGATTCTATAATAATACAAGTAGTTTTATTGAAATATCATTTCAGAAAAATTAGATTTTCTGGCACAGTGACACTCTACTGGAAGGGATGAGACCACTTGTTGATAAGTCTCAAATTTATGACATTTAAGTATTTATTTGTTGAATAAAGAGATAAATATTGATATTGGTAATAACTCTTGACTTCTACTAATTCTCTATTCATAATCATTTGACAGTGTTGCAATTACATGGAGAAGAAATTCTTAACCTAGGAAACCTGCTTTCCAATTATTTGAGAAAATTAAAGAAGATAGGTCAAATGCTAAAATTGTCCTAAATGTACACCTTTTAGTTCATTTTAATCATAAATGTTTCAAAAGTTTCATATTGGTCATAAATATTTCCATTTTGTTTCATTTTGGTCCTAAATATTGAATGTAGTCATATCTCTATCGTTTCAAGTTCGAATGTGACAAGTCCATAGCTATGCATTGCTTTTGACTAGTGCTTTCTCTATTTAGTTAGGGTCGTCAGCAAACAAGGTTAATTCGAGTCCCAAAACTGGATCGCTGATTTCATGGTCAAACAAGTGAAGTTAGTCATATCTCACGTATCAAGTATGAATGCAACGAATTTAGAGCTATAAATTACTTTTAACGAGTTTTTTTTTTCCTAGTTGAAACTATCAACAGATGAGATCAAATCGAGTTCAAAAGTGAGTTTGGGAGCAAAAAGTAAAAAATTATGAAAAATGATTACTTTCGAGCCCAATTTGACTTTAATTATTGGCGGTCCCAAATGAACAAAAACTAAATTAATTAAAAGTAACACGTAGTTTTGAACTCATCCGACTTCAAATTGGTGGCAATGGGTTGCTTGCATTGTGATTGTGGCTAGCCTATTGGTTGGGTTGTCAAGTTATTTGTTGCTGTTTTCCGAATGTCAAGAAGCATTATTGAGGCTTGCTTTGTTTGTAGATAACACATTGATAGGGATTAGGGACTTGTGATATTCTTTTATTCTTGTGTAGATGGCATTTTAAATAGTATAAATTCTAATTCAGAGTATACTCCTGCATTGTAAAGTAAATTCAATTGAATTATTTGTTTCAATTTATTTACTCATTCATTTTACACTATTGCAATTTAGCAAATAATATACCACCGACCGAAAATTTCACATCACACTATAAGATAATAAATTTGATGATAATTAATAATTACAATATTCTATCACATTATAAAGTTGGATAAGTTATTGAATTTGATTGATCTAGTTTAAATTATAGTTTGAAAACTCAAACCGGTCATTAATCCGGATAAGTATCGGGTGGAGGGTCAACGGTCAACCACCAAGTCATTAAAAACTCGATTGGTCGGGTCAAATAAGAAAAATAACATATATATATATATATATATATATTTACACATACATTAATCAAACAAATCTTTTGTACACATACTAAGTTATAAGAAATTAAATTTTAACATGAATTTGATTAGAATCGTCATCTTTTACTCAAGAAAAAATAGATATTAAAAAATTCAAAAGTATTAACATTTTCATAGATTATCAAAAACAAACTAGTATTTATAAATTCACAAAATGAAAGCCAAACAATACAATCCGATCCAATTAAATTGATGTTTGATTCACCGGGTTCCGATCAACCCGGGTGGTCCGAGTCGGGTTTTCATACTATGGTTTAAACCCCCAAGAAAAAAAATGTAGGCTACCTAGATGACTCTCATTTATATGGGATTTTTTTTCCTAGATGATGTTGGAAATATAAAACATATATTGAATTCGAGAATAGAGAATTTAGGTAAAAAGCATTAGAAATTAAGAGTGTAGTAGGGAGGGATAAAATATCAATCCAAGTCCAAGCTGTATAAAAAAAAATATATATCAATCCAAGTCCAAGTGCTTAAAAAAAATATAAAAATAAAAATTGTATAGCAAATTCAATGGAAGTATTACTTAACTATTGGGCCAAAAAAAAAGTATTACTTGAACTAAGATCCTTACTTGGGCTAAACTAATAATTCATTTTTAGGGCTAATCATTATTTTTATCTCTCCCTTAATCTCCTAATCAATTAGTTAATTTTAATAATTGAGCTCTCTTTTCATCAAATCAAGTCAGATTTAACTTTAACTTTTGACGGTCTCCATTAAAAAAACAAGACTCGTCAACATTCAAGAGTTAGATATTGAGTTGGATTAAAATTTAAATGGTAAAAAATTTATTTTGGTCCCTAATGTTCTCCCCAATTTCCGTTAGTCCCTAACTATTGAATATGGTCATATTTCTTTCCTTACAAACTCGAATGCGATTAAATAAGAGTTATCGGTTAAATTTCATAAGTTTTTTATCCAGTTGGAGTCATTGGCAAACGAGGTCAAATCATACATGAAGTCAAGTCTGAAATAGATTACTTGTTTCATGAATTTGGTCATATCTTTCTCGTTTCAAATTTGAATGGAACGAAATCAAAGCTACAAAATACTCTTGACTAGTTCTTTCTTCTATTCTGTTGAGGTCGTTAGCAAACAATGTCAAATAGTACTCTGAAAGTGAGTTTGGTCAAAACATCGATATTAGCTTTCAGAATACTATTTGACCTTGTTTGACAACAGTCTCAATTAGAGAAAGAAAGAACTTATCAAGAGTAACTTGTAGTTCCAATTCCGTTGCATTCGAACTTGAAATGAGAGAGATGCGACCAAATTCATGAAACAAGTGACCCATTTTTGGGCTCGATTTCATGTTCGATCTAACCTTTTTGTCGATGATTCCAACTGGACAAATCAAGAACTTATCAAATCTAACTCGTAGTTCTGATTTAATTGCAATCAGATTTAAAATGAGAAAGATATGATTATATTCAATCGTGAGGGACCAATCACAAAACTCTTAAAAAATATCAAGGACCAAAATGGAACAAAAAAACATTAAGGACCAAAATAGAACTTGGGGTAAACATTAAGAACCAAAATAGGTTTTTGACCATTTTAAATTGATTGTGGAAACTAATAGTTGTAAAAGATGAATGATCGTTTAAGTCTTATTACAGGCAGAAAAATATAAGTTAGGTCTACAAGTATTTAATATCCCAAATAAATGAACAGAACCGTTGGAAAAAATGTCTCTGGTTTATATACTTGACTATATTAAACTTGCAGGCTATAATATTTCTGGTAAAGTGCAAGTGGGTCTGAAAAAGAAAGAAGACAATGAAATCAAAACAAATATGGTTAATTAAGATAATTAATTATTATGGTTATGGGAATAAATAAAATAAGAGAGGAAAAGTGTGGGATTAGTTGGGGAAAAGATTCCCCCACTTGACCACTTCATCAGTGTGCTTTTGTTCTTATTCTCATTAATTTATTTTAAAGTTAAGAAATCAATGGTGTTTTATTAGAATAAAAAATAAGTAATAATTCAGTGGTAAATATTAATATCAATGTCAATAATGCTTGTCCCTCGTCAAAAGCTAGCTAGTGCCTTCAAATCCATTTCCAGAGGGAAGAGATCAATGGAGATCAGGGGTGAGCGCGGGTTGGGTTGGGGCGGGCTGAGGGGAAATCCCAACCCAATCCACACATCATTCTGCGGGTTGGGTTGGGTTCGGTTTTGCATCTTTTAAAATTCAACCGAACCAACCCAACCCACAAAACTGCGGGTTGGGTTGGGTTGAACTCGCGGGTTGAATTTTTTTTTTTTAACAACAAAATAACATATTCTTTTTCAACTTCTTATGCAAAGTGCATCATATATAAAATAAAGTAAACTAACAATTTGGTCCCTGAAAAGATTGAAATATACAATTTAGTCCCTGAAAGACCAAAATGATATACTTTTTAGTCCATGAAAGATTAAAACGGTATATTATTTAGTCCATAAAAAGGACTAATTAGTATACCATTTTGATCTTTCATGGACTAAATTATACATTTCAATTTTTCAGGAATTGAGTTGTTAACTCAATAATCTTTCAAGGACCAAGTTGTTAGTTTACTCTATAATATATTATATATATTAGTAATTAATTATAAAAATATATATATTATATATATTTGTGGGTTCGCGGGTTGGGTTGGGTTCATGAACCTCCAACCCGCAGACCAACCCACAGGTGTGCGGGTTGAGAATTTTAGACCCGACCCAACCCGTGACTGCGGGTTGGGTTGGTTTTTGCGGGTTCGCAGGCTCGCGGGTCAGGATGCTCACCCCTAATGGAGATCTAAACTTGCATTTCACATTTGCACCAATTGTTTTCTTCTATATATATATATATATATGATATGATGATGTGACATCTTTGTTGGTCCTTTCAATTATTGCGACGTGTCATGCTTTAATCCCTATTTAAAAATAATTAAAATACATGATTTTTTTAGTCAAAACCTCAAATTGATCCCAAATGTATGGGATAGATTTCAAATTGGTACTAAATATTTCATTTATTTCAAATTTATCATACATATTTCTATGATCTCTCAAATTGGTCTCAAATTAATGATATCTCTCGTTTTAAGTTCAAATGCGAAGAATCCAGAGCTACATATTGTTTTTTCTGAGTACTTTCTCTTTCTAGTTGAGACTTTTAACAAATGAAGTTAAATCGTGTTTCGAAAGTACATTGCTTATTTCACAGCCAAACAAGAGAAGTTGGTAATATTTTTCTCATTTTTCAAGTTTGAATGTGATAAGTTCAAAATTTTGTGTTAATTCTTGAATAGTTCTTCCTCTTCCCAATTGAGATCATTAATAAATGAGGTCAAATCGCGTATCAAAAGTAGGGTTGAGATCAATTTGAGAAATTATAAAAATATGTTGGATCAATTTGAAACTAATAAATATTTAGGACTAATTTGAAATCAATTCCATATATTTGGGACCAATATGAAGTTTTATCCTTTTTTTAATTTATCCTAAGAGAAAAAAGGCAAAAACATTATTTTCCTCCCTAAGTTTTAAATCAATTTTTAATTTCGTCTCTAATGTTTGTTTATTGTTAATTTCATTATATATTTTAATCTGAGTTAGAATTTGAGTTTCTTTTTTCTATCAATTTTATGTTATATGTCATTAATCAAGTAGAATTTATCATTAATATTTAACTAAAGTAAAAGAAAAAATTAAAATTGATCAAAATACGAAATTTTGAAAAGAAAATTAACATTAAACAAACATTGGAACGGAATTGAAAATTGATATAAAATTTAGTGAAAAAATATAGTGTATTACCTAAAAAGAAATAGGCAAGATTATTTATATTTTCTCTAAGAGAGTGGGAGTTTTGTCTCAATAATACACAAACACTCCTAGTAGGATGGTGGAATGACCGAATGAAAGCTTCTTTTGGATTAAAAAAAACAACATAGTAGGATGTGAATGAGGACGCAAAGCAGGGCTTGTTCAGTTTCTTAGTGAAAGGGGCAACGAGGTGCTTCTCAACAAGGCAAGGCTGAGCAAATTATAGAATGAAGTCACATTTATTTATTTTATTTGGGTTTTGTAAACGTCGGCGTCCCACAAACAAAGACATTGCTTGCTTTTTGAATTTGGATTCAGTGTTGTCATAACCGAACCGGACAAAGACTCGGACAAGTGTTCGGTTCACGGTCTGATCGGTTGAACCGGTCGGACCGGATATTTGGACCGGATGACGCAATAAATAATTATTTTTAATATATTAAATATAAACCCTCTATATTTTTTTTGGGGTCTAAGAGATGTAACACCCCAATTGTTGAAGAAGGACCTTTTTGATAGATAATAAAGTTTAAGAGGCATAAAATAATTATGGAAGTATAATTTACAAGGAGACTTTGGAAGGATATAACTAATGAATGGTAAAATAGGTGAAAAAAGAGGTAAAAGTATGAAAGAGAATCTGTCAGGGACTAAACTGAAAAGTAAAGAAGTGAAAGAAGTGTTTGTAAGTTACGTTAAAAATAATTATGAGAATGAAACAAAGGTATGTGAGTGTTGTAGACAAAATGAGGAATACAATAGTGGAGGAGTTGAGTAGTTTTAAGGGTCTTAATGTGATGTTTCAAAGAATAAAGGGGGTAGGAGCCTAGAAATTAGAAAGTTTGGGGGGCAGAAGTATAGTTTTACCCTAAACTTTAAAAAGAAGGCTGAAAAAAAAAAATCTGACCGGTCCACCGGGTGGACCCGGTTTTCCGGTTTTGGGCCGGTTTTTCCCGGTCCAACCCCAAATTCGGTTCTTTGGGTTGAACCAGGCCGCTTTCCACTTCGTCGACCGGTCCGGCCCGGATTCAACAACACTGCTTGGATTTCAAATTATCAAGATTCATGCCAATCAGGCAATCAAAATGCCAAATGAGCATTTGGTTTTTTAAGAGAAAATTGGATAAATCCCAAGTACTATTCATTCCATATTGCCATGTTAACTGTTAATACATTTTCTTTTGGATAAAAAATAAGTTCATATATATTTAAAAGAAAGTCTAACGGTAGTTACAAAAAGTTTAGGGATTTCATAACTAATAAAACAGATAAAGAATAAATCATAAACATTGTTAAATTAAGGAGCGGATGGAGCACATAAGCTGATCCTACGAGAAATATATCTTGAGGATGAAAACCAATACAATTGTACTGTTAACAAACTGTTTACTGTTATATTTACTATCTATCAGAGAAGAAATCACCTTCATTGATATAGAAACCGTCAACTTTTCCATAACCAAAACACTAAAATATGAGTGAGATTTGAAGATCTGGAAAACTACACACTCAAAAACTGAAACACTAAAAAGCTAAAAATAACATCACCAATATAGGGAATAGAATCAGATCTAAATAAATAACTACCAAACAAAAGGGACAGGTCCAAATTTAATATTATTAAAAATAAGGAGACAGAAAGGAGGAGGAGAAAGAGGGGTACCACTGCAAACTTCAAATCAACCGCGAAAGATGACAAAAGACAAAGGAAAATAAAGCAACATTGCTAAAGAATGAAGATGAAGACCACCGTCGTTGAGATAGTTATACGTATTAACCAGTGATGTTGAGATAGTTATACGTATTAACCAGTGATGTGAAAACCGGACCGGCCGGTCGGACCGCTACCCGAAGACACAAGCGAGTTGGTTCAACCATTTGAACCGGAATGATGGTTGGACCGGAAATAACCGGAAAACCGGAACCAACCGCTGGACCGGACCGGCGGTTCTCAATTTTTTTTATAAAAAATCATTTTGAGCCTGGTAAGGATCGAACCCATGCCCTTTCTTCACACTCTCAGTGCCTTTACCATCCCAACTGTGAGGCTCTGTTAGCTTTCTCTTACCAATTGTTTTATTTATCTAATAAATTAATAGATTTAATGCATCTCTTAGACCAAAAAAAAATATAGAGAGTTTATATTTAATATATTAAAAATAATTATTTATTACGTCATCCGGTCCAAACATCCGGTCCGACCGATTCAACTGATCCGACCGTGAACCAAACACTTGTCCGAGTCTTTGTCCGGTTCGGTTATGACAACACTGGTATTAACTAGCACAACCTCATTCTTTGTCATTCCATTAACTAAACATCTTTTCATATTTTTTCATTTATGGTCGGTTTTTTTCTTTTGTTTTTTGTTCTCAGAAGAATTCCAATTTTTGAAGGAGGAGAAGAAGAAATATATATCTAAAATTATCCTTATGATGTATGGACATTAGGAGTAATTTTGTATGAAAGTTTGAGGACAAAAATAATTTTTATGACCAAAATGAAAGTTACCCCATAGTTTGAGGACCAAAAATGAGATTTTAACCTTAGAGTGGAATATGCAATTATTCAGAAATTAATATTTATTTTTGTTTAATAGATTAAAGGCAAAGTTAGTGTCGCCCAACATATGTGGTCATTATCAGTTATACCCTCAACATTTTTTTTTGTCAATTATACCACAAACGTTTCACATTTGAGCCAATTATACCCCAACCCAACATTATTTTTTTTTAAGGTCCTTAAGTTTTCATTATTTAAAAATCGTCTATTCTCTCAAGATTTTTCTTTCACATGAGTCCCTAACTAATTACAGAACCACCCAAAATGTTTGTCATCTTTAACGAATTGGTCCATGCAATTGAGAAGCTCGAAAAATTTCTCCCCTCTGTTTTTCACAATTCTAGCAACTACACACAAACTCACCGGTGAGCCTCAAATACAGAGAAATCGAGCAGAAATACCAATAGCTCTAGCTCTCGGTGTTAACACACATGGTTGTCGAAATTGAGAAGTAAAGTAAGTACAAAACCCCTGACGATGAAGTGTGGTGGTGATGTTTCAGGGTAAGAGAAGGAGGGTTGTTAATGACTTCTAAGGACCTATTTGTTAAAGATGACAAACATTCTGGACTATTCTGTAATTATTTAGTGATTGAGGTATAATCAAGGTTAAGAAAACCGGACCGGACCGGACGGTTCAACCGGTTGGACCGTGAACCGGGACTTGGTCCGGTCCGATTCAAAGACAACTGGATGTGCATCAAACCGGTCAAAAATCGGATTAACCGGTCAAGAACCGGGAAAACCGGTGAGAAACGGCCAGTTCCCCAAATAACCGGTTTGGTTATTTTTCCTCCATTCTTGGTCTAGAACTATGAAATGAGGGAGAAAAAAAATAGGGTACCAAATATAAAAAGAATATAAAAGTAGAAGAAGGGGAGAGTAGGAACTCAATATCAATGAACACATAAAAAAAATTATTACAGATGGCTCACAGCAAAGAAGAGGAAAACACAACTTGAAGACGGAGAAGAGAAAACGCATAGACGAAGCGGGAGAGAAAATTTGGCATCTTGCTCCTTTTGGTGACTGATAATACCTTGCTTCCAATTAAAATATAAATGCTAATTAGATGGTCATTAATGGGTAGGTTAATACTCATAAATTGTGTTGCTATTTTTCAATTAAAAGATAAATGCTGATTGGAGAGTGATTAATGGGTAGGTTAATTCTCATAAATTGTGCTTATGGGTGTCAACTTTTTTTTTTTTT
>QANZ01048206.1:11296-30745 GCA_003254925.1 Chamaecrista fasciculata
GGAAAGATCTATCTATCATAACCTTACGATTGACATGTGCAAGAATAAAACGCGTTAGCATCATTTGATTTATATAGTCGATCACATCTAGTGGGAAAAGTGGGAAAAGACTTTAGCTATCGTTGTTGTAAGTTTTTTTAACTATATTAATCAAAACGTATGTTTAGGATTTTTATTTTTTTTTGAATGGAAATATGTTTATGAATTGAGTGGTCCATTAGCCACCTTGTAGCACAATGCAGCGGGATTAGATGCATAGGTTCATTTTTATGCAAAAGACCTATTAGACATCCGAACTTTTCCACTATAGCAGCCAAAGTTCAACTACATAGTGCAATCCCCATATTTGCCAATATGCTTATGAACTTGGGCAAGAAATAAAAACATTACTAGCAAAAACAAATCACTACAGTGCTAAACACAGCAGAACAAATATTTCCATGGGGTTCCCTTCCAATTCTAGAGCCATTAGCGTAACTCACTATGAATCATATTGTTAGCTTGTAACAGGGAAAATCTCTCATTTTGGATATGAATAAGCAACCCAGTTCTCATCGCTTATTGGCAATAAATTGCCACCTTGAGCAATCTCCACATTGGACTTGCTTGAGTAAACAATGACCTTTTTGCAGGTTGAGTTGCTAGCTGTGGTGGAAGGATTGACACTTGAGTCTGTTACCATATTGTTGTTAGGGAGTGAAGGTGAAGAGGATGCTGAATCTACGCAGCCACTAATATCAGACAAAGATGAATCTTTGTCACTTGTAGCTGCAATGGATTCTGGAAATGCAACACCAGTGTGATGATTATTAACTTCAGTGCGATATATGGTTCTATTCATATTAAATATCATTTCATAATTCACATATGTTCGATATTTTGTTAAAGAGTTATGAGACAGCATAACTGCACGAGAAAGTAAAATCTAGCACAAATTTCTTGTAATCTATTTATACTGGTTTTACTCCTTAAATATAGAGATGAAGATAGAAAGAGTTTGAACTAATTATAACTAATCTGTCATTTCACGGAATATTCATCATTTCCTTGATTTCACCTAAGATAGGTATTCATTGGTTTTCCACCACCTACTATACTTGAATTCTTGCATCTGATGTTGCAGAGACCAGATCAGACCAGCAAGTTCAATAGATGCTTTCTTCTTTCTCTGTTCGTTTTAATGCCTATTCTTTTTACCTTGGAGGATTCTGATCCTCCTGCTCCTACTCCATATTTTCCCTTCTCTCATTAGAAAATCTTATTTTATTAAATGTTATAATTCAATAAAAAAATTTGAAAGAAATTAAAATTTATTTGCTTTTGTAGAAATGCAATAATATAATTTGAGTATCTAGTATTAAGATCTACGTCTAAATCTGATTTCCACTTTCCAATCAATAAGCAGCAAAAGAGGTAGCCTACAAAATGAACAACGGTTTCTGAGAGAAAACCCATATTCTTTTGTTGATGATGTAATGTATAGAAGAGAAAGCTATATTGTAGGAAGTAAAACCCTAAAATTCTGAGGGCAATGAAGAGTGGTTACCCTTTTCTTTACCAGATTGGTTGTGAGTCACTAATCTAAAGCCATAACCAGGAGGTTGCATATTGGCACGGTGTTGCAGATCAGTTAGGACATTTGACTGTGAGCTGGGGGATGACAGTGCAGGAACCTGTCCTTGATGAGCAGAGGGCAGAATCAAAGAGTTCTGGTTTGACTTACCTGAAGAAAAAAGCAAGCGACAGTATTAATGGATTGCATTCATAATCAGTAAGATAATACCAGCTTCTATCATCTTTCGTAATAAGAAACTAAAGAATCTTACTTTTAAGTGCAGTCCCAATAGCTTACCTTGGTGATGAGCTTATTAAGAAGTGTAGAGAAAAGGCAGATAACTTTGTTAACAAAAATAAATAAAGTATAGTTGCAAGGATTTCAAAGCAATTCTACATAGTCTTATTTTATTAGTGTGTCTAGATGGAGTTTATTGCTACAACTGCATGCAGAAAGTCAAGTCTTTGTTGCTTTGTTGGAACAGTGTGAATCTGTTAGATATGGGACTAATTCCTTAAGTTTTTGCTGTTATTTCTGTAACAGTTTTCTGTAATAATTTTTTTGTCGTACCTACTGTCAGTTAGTTTTTGTTGGCTTGTCGTCCCCAACAATGCTGCGATGCGGCAAAACCTACTAGAAGAGGCCCATTCATCACTAGTCAGTAGACATGGTGGCTACTTGAAGACCCTCAAACAGTCATTTGCAAGCTTTTTTTGGCCTAAAATGAAAAGGGTTGTGAAGATGTTAGTGCAGTAGTGTTTATTTTGTTAGCAGATAAATTATCAAGCTCTTGCTCACGCGAGCCTTTTGCAACCTCTTCCATTGCCTCATCGTGTTTGGGAAGGCAAATCCATTTAGGACTCACTAAATCCAATTTATTTGACACAATCTTGGTGGGCGGTTGACCAGCTTAGCAAGTATGGTTGCTTCATACCTCTTGCTAACCATATATTGCAAAATCTGTAGCTGCTGCTTTCAGCCAGGAGGTTATCTATCTTCACAGATACTCTAACTTCCTTAGCACATTTTGGCAAGAGCTTTTGCTTGTCAGCTATACCTGACTCAGCAAGAATACAGCCTACCATCCATAGAGTGACAAACAAACTGAGGTCGTCAATCATTGCCTTGAGAATTATCTTTGCTGCCCTGTTTTGCTCATGAACAACCTCATGCTTGGAGCAAATTTCTGTGCTGAACTGAATTCTCTTACAACCCAAGTTTCCATACTCCAGCCAGCACTACCCCCTTCAAGATTTTATGTGGCAAGGATCTCCTTCCCTCCACTCCTTTGTGAAGGGTGAGACTCACTTTGCAGAACTAGAAGACCAGGTCTTGCAAAGGGATGAGATACTTAAAATCATCCACAGTAATTTAACCAAAGCTCAAGCCGCATGAAGAGTCCAGCTGATGCAAAACGCAGGAAACTCAGTTTACAAGAAGGGGAACTTGTCTTACTTCACTTCCAATCGTACAAACAAAGCTCCTTGGCCAAAAGCAAGTATGAAAAGTTGCCTACTCAATTTTTTGGCCCCTACAAGGTATTAAAGAAAATAGGTCCAGTAGATTATGAGCTATAACTGCCTGTTGGTTGCAAAGTATATCCCATTTCCCATGTTTCTTTACTCAGAAAGGCTCATGGTCACGGCCGCGTCCTTCTCCTACCCCTCTTCCCACTATAGCTGATTCGGAACGCCATCTTTTCCCTGTTGTAGTATTGTCTCATTGCTGGTGCTGTAGTTTGGGAAAGGATATGCTAGAGCTCTTAATCAAGTGACATGACAGATGAAGAAGCTAGCTGGGAAGAATACGATATAATTGCTGCCAGCTCCCAACTTTCTAGGGAGCAATAATAAAGACCCAAGTATCATTCCGAGTCAGCCCAACAAGCCCATTCTGACTTAATCAAGCTTATATGTTCTAGTGGATAGCTCCACATTCCACTTATTTCTCTTCCACTATTTAGTTATTTGCTTTATGTTGATTTATGTTGGTTATTGTTTTCTGTTTTGTTCTGTTCTGTTAGTCCACTAGTGTCACGTTCTACTTATTTGTCCCATGTTTCCTTATAATTCTTGTGTCTTAGCATATTAAGTTATGGGGTTGATAGGCAAAAACATTATAAATATCCCTCACTTCCGTTTGTACAACATCTGGAAAATTATAAGAGTTATCTTTCATATTCCAAATGTTAAAGATGCTAGCACTTGTGGTTTTCAACTTCTTTATCTCGCCTAGGCTCCTATCACTCAATTCCAGTATTCAAGGAATAAGCTCATTAAGAATGATAAATTCTTCTCAGCATTCCAAGTCAATGGGTGATCAATAATTCAATGTCCATAATTCTAAACAAAATTTATAAATATAGGATAATCGATACCAACAAAAAGAAAATACCTTTTCGTTCTTTTAAAATTGTATATGCAACCTTGGCTGCAATCATTTCTGCCTGTTTCTTTGTCTTTGCTTCTTGTCCAGTAAAAATCTCTCCTTCTATATCCACCTTTGAAAGAAATATTGGCATATGAGCCTCACCAGATTTGCTGGTAGTGTAAACAGGTAAATGTAATCCTTCCTTTTGAACCAATTCTTGCAAGAGGTTCTTGTATAAACCAATATCATCCTGAAAGTTGTAGACAAGCATATGAGTAAGAGAACTTCCACAAAACAATAACTGCAATGCCAATGACCACAGGTAATTAAAAACAAACCTCTTGAGCTTCAGCAATTGATAATGACATTAAAGCAGCTTTTGCAGCTGCATGTTCAGCATCCTTCAATGTAGGGAAAAAACCAGGACCCTCAAAACTCTGTCCGTCAATAGTGACTGTACACTTGAAACGACAGGCATGAGGTGGACCCTCTCGTTCAGAAGAATAGACAGGTAAGTTTATATTCTTCTTTTGAGCATAATATTGTAGCTGATTCTTGTACAAACGCTGCATATCTTTGACAAATTTCAAAGTTAAAGTCACAAGTGTAACTAGTTAAAGAACAACATGCTATAAGAGAGAAAATATATACATCTATCTTACTAATATGATCAACTTCTCCTATTATTCTTTAAAATCCATAAAAGTGAACTTTCATTTACTACATCGAGACATCAAACATAAGAAGAAGCTGCATTACTCACCTATAGATTTTCTAGGGTTGCATACAAATGTTCTCATCCCCCCACCCACCCACCAAAAAACATAACCCAAATAAAAAAAAAATGTCCGCAAACATGTCAAAGAATAAAAATTTGAATCTCTCAAATAAGAACTCTTATTCCAAACTGTATAGTGTTCATATGCATTTATTATAATTCAAGAAAAGCTAAACTATATAAACTTCGTAGCACATGACAGCTTAATAATCATCCAGACTTGAAGTAAATTAAATTAACCATGCTGCACAGCATCAAACACTTAACTAATTATAAAAAAAATAGGAGTCTGGACATTGTCCAAGATGATCGAAATGGGCTTCTCTCCTTGGCTCAAATCTTAAGATTCCTTCTCATTCATCTCATCCTTCCCATAAAATTAGCGAAGAGGGGAAGAATATAGAGAGAACTGACCGAAGAACATATGAAAAGTGATTGCCGGAATGTCCTTCATAGAGGCAGAATTCCAGTCTTTAGTCTTCGGACATAACTGAAGGATGCAAAGTTGTATTTTTCCCTCTTATATTCTTACATGGAATCATGCTTTCCATATAGCACAAATATCAAGAACAACAAAGAGGGTGCAATACCACACATAAGGCTCGCTTTAGCTTCTTGCACGAAAGTTACTGTGCTACACCTATAGCATCGCATGACCCCTAAAAAACTATCAAATATTGAGTGCAGTTTTGCTATTAAAAACTATTATTCATAGGCGCATGAGATGAGATATGAAATGGATACCATCAATAGCAGAATTTATCACTTATAACTTCTGTGAAACTGGAATTGCAGAACGAACACTGCCTTCTGTTAACAGTAAAAATCATATCTGCGCTATTTAATCAGTCAAGTCACATGCAAGCAAAACTTAATCTCCCACACCCAAACCACATCCCCAAGAAAACTATCTCCCTCTCCCAAGGGTAACAGCAAAACCTAATATATGAAATATGAACTATTTTTAACAAATTAGCATGATGTAGTATTAAAAGGTCAATTCTATAAGAGAGAATACGGAGTACTTGGGTCATTTTTCTGATCTCCAGCTGGCACATTTTCTTTAACCGACGCGACAGGCCTATTGATCTGAGCCTGAGTCGTTTGGAATGCGTCATGTAAGTTGGGTTGCATCACAATTTCTGTGACGGGTACATCGTGTACATCACCACCAGCAGAGCCTGAAGAAGATAAACCTGTACATACACAACGCAAGATAACTTGAATTTTCCACAGAGGGGAAAAAGTACCTCAAAAAGTAAAACCTAGATTTTAGATTGCCGTCGAACAAAATACGAACCAGCAGATACGGGAGGTGAAGGCTGAGGAAGAGTGAAGGAAATAGAGGGAAAGGAAGGCTGCGAAAACGAAGGCTGAGGTTGAGGTTGAGGGAGAGAAGGGGGTGCGATGGGAGCTGATGTTGAAGATTGAGGAGAAGAAGGAGGCTTGGGGGGAATGAAGTGCTCAATGGCGAGCTTAGCGACAGTGTTTTGGGATTCTTTGGCAGATCGGCAAGGTGATGGCGTCTGAAAATCGATACCGTTGACGGAGATGGTGGAAACGTAGCTAGGATTGTGATCGGGGCCTTGTTTGGCGGTCTGATAATCCGGCAACTCCCATGATCTCCGGTGGCAAAGCTCTTGAAGCCTCGTTTTGTACATTGTGGTTGCGCCGTTCACTGCGTTATCGACGACTCTATATGTATATCTCTATCTGTAAATGCCTGTGAGTGTGTCTGTATCTATCGAGTGTAGAGAGGGAAGAAGACGAAGAAGGAAAGTTAGTACTCGCCTACTCGGTTTTCTTTCTCACTCGAATAATTTTCCTCTGTGTCTTTGCAGGCCTAGTTAGATACGAATAAAATTTGAGGTAAAGTACTATTTGGTCCCTCTTTTTTCACACTTTGAACTATTTGGTCCCTACATTTTTGAAATAGACTATTTGGTCCCTCATTAATCACAAATGTCAACTCGTTAATCTCTCTAGCATATATTCGTTACTGACAATGATAGCTTGGTCGTTAAATGCTTACATGACACCGTTAAATGTCACTTTGTCATCTTAGTCACCAAAATAAACCAAACCAAGCCAAAATTAAAAAATTGAGTCAAACCCATTTATATTAAAATGTGATGGAGATATTTTGGTGACTTCATTTTTAGCTGCAAATGGGTCGTCTCAATTTTTAATTTTGGTCTGATTCGGTTTATTTTGATGACTAGGATGACAAAGTGGCATTTAACGGTATCATGTAAGCATTTAACGGCTAAGTCATCACTGTTAGCGACGGATAGAGGCTAGAGAGACTAACGAGTTGACATTTGTGATTAATGAGGGATCAAATAGTCTATTTCAAAAATGTAGGGATTAAATAATTTAAAGTGTGAAAAAGGAGGGACCAAATAGTACTTTACCTCAATAAAATTTATAGGGTATCATGCAAAAGTTGCAAATGATCGATCATCCATCAGCAATAATATACACTAACCCAAACTTATATTTGATATTTGAAACTTTTTCTGGATTAATAAATCAGTTTTTAAATAATTGTAATATATATTTGATTTTTAAAATATTTTAATTATCAATGATTTGGTTTTAATGATAATTTAATTTTTAAAATTGAGTTAATTTTATATTTTTTTTGTCCTTAAATTAATATATTTTAATTTTTGAATTTGCATTTAATTTATATTTTTGAGTTCCTTTTAGTCTTTAAATTTGACTCAAGAACTAAACGGTTGGTGATTATAATAATTTAAAGACTAAATTATATATTTTGATTATTCAATAACTAATTTATTAATTTAATACAAATTTAAAAATCACAAAACAAACTTTCTCAAATGATATGTATGACAGGAAGGTACAAGCTCAATTCAATTGAATTTCAGTAATTAGGGTATTTGTTAAACGTTTTAGACTGTTTTTAATAAATTCTTAAAAAATATTTTGTTTAATTAATTTTTAATCAAGCGGTTAAATATATTTTGTTTAACTAAACTAATAAAATAACAGTTTGAGCGATTTAAAAGTTTATTTCCTATTTTTTATCAATAAATAATAAAGTTAAAAAAAGAGAAAAGTGCTTACAAATAGTGAGTCTTAAATAGTTAGTCCATAATTGAAATTAGATATTTTTATGAGATTTAAAAGAAACATAAGTGGTTAAAAAAATGTCTTAAATAGTTAATAAACGTTCAAAAAAAGTTTTGAAATTTAATTTCTTTAATTTTTACCATCAAATCAAATATTATATAACATTATAATGTGACAAAAAAAAAGGTAGTTAGACAAGTCTCTACTTCTATTTATTATTATTCTTTCTTCCCTTCTTCTTTCTCTCCTAAAACTATTTCACATGTTAAACTTTTAATCTATTCTAACTTTATCTTACATTTCAGTATTATATAATTTTAGGAAATTAAAAGATGCCTAGAGATTTATTTTTTGAGATAACAATTTTTTTTTGCTAGAAACTCATTATTATTTTGCACAAAAATGGTGACCGCATTTCACTTCACTCATGATTGAGGCAAAGAAACAAATACAACATGTGTGGGGAAAAAAAACAATCGCTCAAAAAGAGCTGCATCTAAAATCCTAAACACTCATCATCTTGTGGTGTTATTTTCAAAAAGAAATAAGTAAAATTTTCTTGATTTCGATGTGAATCAAGTAGTATTAGAAGCAATAGAAGGAGTAGTTGTAGCCATTCACTTGGCACCGAGCTGGTTGCGGATTTGCTTTGTTGCCTGAATCATATTGTTGAGGGCAGGCTTGACCTCAGTGTACTTACGAGTCTTAAGGCCACAATCAGGGTTCACCCACAAGATGTTCTTCTCGAGCACTGCGAGCATCTTGTTGATCCTATCAGCCATTTCCTCAGTTGGTGGTATTCTTGGAGAGTGAATGTCGTACACACCAGGACCAATTCCAGCACCATACTTAACTCCTTCACGGAACACTGACAACAGCTTCTCATCTGAACGAGAGTTCTCAATGGTGATCACATCGGCATCCATGTCGATGATTGAGTGGATGATGTCGTTGAAGTTGGAGTAGCACATGTGGGTGTGGATCTGAGTGGTATCTTGCACACCAACATTAGTGATTCTGAACCCGTGGACTGCCCACTTGAGATAGTCGGCTTGTTCTGACTTCCTAAGTGGTAGACCCTCTCTTAAAGCAGCCTCGTCAATTTGGATCACAGTAATACCAGCCTTCTCAAGATCTTCTACTTCATCCTTAATAGCCAACGCAATCTGGTAGGTAGTCTCTGATCTGCAAGTGAATTTAATTTAAACACAACATTATTTTCTTTTTATGATTTGTACTGATGAGTTTGAAGTTGTTATTGATAATACCTAGGCTGGTCATTTCGGACAAAAGACCAGTTCAGAATGGTGACAGGGCCAGTAAGCATTCCCTTCATTGGGCGTTTGGTCAAGCTCTGAGCAGTGGATGACCAGAAGACAGTCATTGGTTTTGGGCGGCTCACATCACCGTAGATGATTGGTGGCTTCACGCATCGGGATCCATAAGATTGCACCCACCCATTCACAGTGAAGGCAAACCCAGACAATTGCTCGCCAAAGTACTCAACCATATCATTCCTCTGTAATCAAAGGCACCCATTATATTATTTTTATTTCAAGACCTTTATAATTATACTTCGTTATTGTCTCAAGATGAAAAACTGACCTCGGGCTCCCCATGTACAAGGACATCAATATCGAGTTCTTCTTGGAGTTCTACAACTTTGCGGATTTCCTCCTTGATGTCCTTAACGTAATCTTCCTCAGAGATCCTGAAGAAATGAATGTATCGATTAATGAAGCAGCATGGTGAAGAAAACACAGCAAGAGATTATTAGCTGACTGAGTTTTTCTTACTTCTTAGCCTTGTATTCACGGCGGATCCTCCTTAGTTCTGGAGTCTGAGGGAATGACCCAATAGTAGTGGTTGGGAGGATTGGAAGGTTAAGCTTCTTTTGTTGAGCATCCAATCTGGCACTAACATTAGTAGCGCGGCGGTGGTCAGAACCCTTCAATGCAGCAGCCTAAGAGGGCAATAAAAGCAACCATTAGTAAGAACCCAATAATTTCTACACTTTCAGTTCAGCAGAACCAATAGTAAAGTACTCACAGCCTTCTGAACTGCTTCATTAGTCACTCTTGGAGAGGATTTCCTTGAAGCCAGAGCAGTAGCATTAGCAGAAAAGAAGTCCTAGAAATAAAACCATAAAACAGTGATTCAGTTGATGATATCATTGAACAAAGTATATTTCTATTGATATCATTGAAAAGAAGTCCTAGATACTCGTTGTTATTTACCTCATCCTTTTGACCAGCCAATGCCTTGGCCAATGCATTCACTTCATAAATCTTTTGGGCAGCGAAAGCTAGCCATGACTTGATCTCGGCATCCAGCTTGGTCTCATTAACAAGATCCACAGCAGTGTGAAGAAGTGAGCACGAGGTTGACACCACAAGGTGTTCTGTACGCACAGTTTAGGCAACAAATTTCTTAAGCAACTATATTGACAATAGAACTCCAACAAAATTCCCATGAAATGCATTGTTTATATTTACCTTTGCCCACAATGCCCTCAAGACTCTGTAGTGTACTGAGAGAAGCAGCAAGATCGTTAGCCCAGATGTTCCTGCCATCAACCACTCCAGCAAAGAGGAATTTATTGCTGGGGAAGCCACCCTTGATCAGATCAAGGGTCTTGGTTCCTCGGATAAAATCAAATCCGAATGCTGTGACGCCTTTCAGAGATGTGAGGGTCTTGTAGGCTTCAGCAGGGACATCAGCAAAGTATGTCTCAACAAGTATATTCAAACCAGATAGAGAAGATTCAAGTTCTGAGTATGCCTCAGTGAATGCTTGTAACTGATGAGATTCAAGGTCTGTGACAAGGGCTGGCTCATCAAATTGAATCCAAGAAGCACCAGCTGCCTTAAGATCAGCCACAACTTCCCTGTGTTCATGGTTATAAGCAAGTTAGAGAAATAAGAGATATTAAATACAGAGCGAATAAATAAAATCGGTACATAAGTGAAAATTGTTACTTGTATATGGGGAGAATTTTTGGGAGGAGAGAAAGAAGAGAAAATGATTTCTCAACACCGCTGGCAGGTTTAGAGAGCAACAAGTATGTTACGGGGCCAATGAGAACAGGGACGGTATTTACTCCAAGCTGCAAGAGGAAATTAAGCATTCAATGATAAAGTTGATATAGATTAAAAAAAAAACTAGTATAAGGGTTAAGTATTAACACAATCATTTCAATTAAGTTTTAATGCTTTAGACTGCTCAATCAGCTTCATTGTACTTATACCTAACTCCAGATTTCCATTTTATAAAAAGTTAATTTAAATTACTTTATTAGGCATAAATACATACCGCCTTGGCCTCCTTAAATTCATTCACTGCCTTGTGAGAAGCATAGGAGAATTTCACATCAGGTCCCAATTCAGGAACAATAAAGTGGCTACACCCATGCATATACAGTTCAGTAATTAGTAACAATAATCACTTAATCAAAAGCAGATGTGCCAAACAACGACGTATTACAACACATCACTTACTAGTTGGTATCAAACCACTTGGTCATCTCCATTGCAGGTACAGATGCATTGCCTCTAGCCATGGAGAAAAAGATATCAAACCCAATCTCCCCACCATTAAAACTATACCTAGGTGGAACAGCACCAACCATTGCGGTAGTATCAAGCATCTGATCATAGTATGAAAAAGTGTTGCTGGGGATGAACTTGATCCCGGCATCATTCATCTGCTTCCAGATTGATGCCCTGAGATCAGTAGCCACTTTTTTCAAGTCATCTGCGCTGCTCTTCCCATCCCAGAATGATTCCAGAGCGAACTTGAGCTCTCTCTTGGGGCCCATGCGTGGGTATCCAACAATATGGGATGCCATTTTTCTGGTGCGTCGGGTCAAATCGTAAATGTAAGTTATATGTCTAGATTGAAAAGAATTTATAAGAAATACTTGTCGAGCAACAAATAGGCACGCCATTCATAACAAAGAAGCACATATAGGAAAAGAACATTCCTCAAACAATGATGACCGAGGCAACATTTAAGCTAGCATTAAGAATCATTTGAGATAGAAGTTCTTTTTGAGACAGGTAAAACTAAACTTGAGAATTGAGATAGAAATGATCAAGTTAGGTAATAGCGAGGCAGAGTATGCAGCAAGGAAGCTCACACCAACGTAGAAAAATATTTGATCTCAAAAAATTGCCAATATATCTAAATATAACAACAAATCACAAAAAGAGTCAGCTAATTTATCATTGAAAATGCACGAGACTGTCACATTATCATGATTCAACTCGAAACAGGGGAAAACGAAATCGGATTTCAAAGGTTCAGATCCATTATACCGAGCGCGCGAAATCAAACGTAATAGATCTAAAATCCTCGTATATACGAAGAAAGCATGCAGTGAATTCAATCTCAAAACTCTAAAGCCATTGTTCACATAATCAATCGAGTGTTTAAAGTAAGTAGCACATACATTGTGAGGAGGAGATGTTACTACGAAACAGGTATGAGAAAGAAATTGTAGGAAAGAGAGATTATTAGAAGAGAAGAAGTAGAGAGAGGTGTGATTGGAATGGGAAAATGAAGCGATTATAAATAAGAAAAGAAAGCGATGAGAAACAGGAATGTAGCGAAAATTGAGTGAAAATTAGAGTGGAATAAACGGAGGAGAGGAATCGTACCTTTCGGGAGAGAAGAGAGACCAGTTCTGGCTTCAAATGAGGCAATGAGAAGAGCGCGAGGAATACGAATTGGTCGTTGGGTTATTTATAGCCTAATTTTGAACTCTCAACATTTACATCATTTTCATTTCAGACGCTGTGATTTGTGAATCAAGGAGTCACGCTTATGCTTTCTTGAATGAGGAATTAGTTTTAAAATATTAAAAGTTTTTCATTTCGAGAGAGAGTGTGTGAGAAATAATGGAAGATAGTAGGTGAGTTTTTCTCACACATATTTATATTTATATAAAATGAACTCAATTATATTACTTAAGTGATATGAAAAGAAAGACTATTTATTAGTGATATGAAAAGAAAGACTATTTATTAAGGGTTAAAATATGTATTCACTTTTTCGTCTCACAAATCTAAATGGAATTAGTTTTCCCTTAGATCGTTACACGGATAGGATAGGCGAAACTCATGACTTAATAGAAAAAAAAAATATGTATTCACTTAATGGCATTTATAACGTTGATCATATACTTTTTTTTGGCCTGAACGTTGATCATATACTTTACTAGTTGCTTTGCGTGTCCTAACAGGCACGTAAATATGTATGTAAAATAAATAAGGTACTAAATTGTTAACTTAGTAAAGAACGAGAGACCAAATAGTAAATTTTCTCTTATTTTTAATTTCATAGACTATAGTTTTAAACATAGACCACCAGAAAGGGGTGGAGCCATATAATATAAGATGTCTATGCCTAACTATATTATTCTTGTTCTATTCATGATTTTATATGATTTTGAGTCATGATTATTGGTCCTAAAAGTATTGATAAAATATGAAAAAAAAAATGCGGTCTTGAAAGTATATATTGATTATTTTGTCTCATACTACTCACATGGCCATATATTTTTTTAGTTCTTCTATTGTTCTAATTGTAATAAGATTAGTTTTCTATATATTAAAATTTGGAAATAATATTAACATACTTTTTAAATAATATAAAGTCTACCAAAAATATATATTTTATAGAATGAATCCATCGATGGTTAATTTTTTTAATAAAAATTTGATTTTGTTATAATATTTTATTCTTTTTTAAAATTAAAGGAATATAAACAATAATAAATATTATGTATTTTTTAATTTAAAAAATGATAACTAAATAATAAATTCATATTCTTAAAGAGTTTTTTTTAGTAAAAGAACATCATAAATTATTTTTGTAAAAATACTCAAAAAAATTAATTGACATTTTATTTTCAGCATGAGGTTGGTAATGGAGGTTGGTAAAAAAAGACTTGGGAATTTGCGGTGGGACTCCACTTATAGAATTGCACCATTTTCTTTCTTTTTAAACAGACTAAAGTACACTTTTGGTCCTATAATTTTGGCAAAGGTTTCAATTTGGTCCCATAAATTTTTTTATTGCAATTTTGGTCCCATAACTTTGGCAAAGGTCTCAATTTGGTCCAATAACTTTTTTTGTTGCAATCTTGGTCCCACAACTTCTAAAAACGTCTCATCGTTGGTCCCAAGCTGATTTCCATTCGTCCCATAACTTCACCCATATTTGCGACTTAATCATCCAACTCAGTATGTCAGATCATCTTTAGCGACAGATAATGGATAAAAATAGTATAAGGACCAACGGTGAGACGTTTTCAAAAGTTATGGGACCAAAATTGCAACAAAAAAGTTATGGGACCAAATTGAAACCTTTGCCAAAATTATGGGACCAAAAGTGCACTTAAGCCTTTTAAATATAAAAATATCTTATCAATATTTACAATTGTTAGAAAATTTTATATCTTAATTTAAAATTTAAAATATATATAAAGTATTGTTTAATAAGTATGCATAAGTTTTAAAATAGAGCAAAGGATAGGTAAAATTTTTTATGTATTTATTATAAAAAAGTTTTATAAATATTTGAAACGTGATAAAAATTTTATGTATAATTATTTATAATAAAAAATTAATATTGAATACATATTTTTTATAACTAATTACATAAGAGAGAAAAAAGTAAATTAAATTTATGATTAAAAAATCATAAAATAAATATATAAATTAACCCAATTTTTAAAAAAAAAAACGTATATTGAAAAGTTTTAATTTTCTGTAAAACTGTTTTTATTGCATCATTTATTAGCCAAGAGCCCAAGATCATGGGAAATGGATCCTCTGTTGTATAATTGTGGTGTTGTCCATGCTGTATGTGTTAATTTCAGCTTTCAAAAATTTATGTATTTTGGGTTGAAACAATATGAGTTATTAGATGAAAAATTAACCATGTAGATTTGATGAACAGCATGACAGCACCACAATTTTGCAACAGAGGATCCATTCCCAAGATCATGTGAAAATGACTACCCTTATGGTTGTGGCGAGGGTAGGTGGCGGTGGGTAAGGAGGCCATGTTAATGTTATATTTATTTCTTCTTATTTACTAGTTTAGACCTTAGACTTTAAACAATTTGTTTCGGCAAAAATATTAATTTCGTTCTCAAATTTTATACCAACTATCAATTTCGTCCTTAATCTTTTTTGTTGTTAATTTCGTTCCTAATATTTTACATTTTGGTCAATTTTATTCTTTGACTAACTTTTTTCAATAAATTGACGACAGACTTGTTTTTCAATCTGAGTTAAGATTTAGATTTTATTTTCTATTAATTTTACATTGCATATCATTAGTCACGTAGATTATATCGTTAATATTTGGCTAAACTAAGAGCAAAAGATAAAATTGACCAAAAATGTAAAACATTAGGGACAAAATTGACAACAAAAAAAGATTAGAGACGAAATTGATAGTTGGTGTAAAGATTGAGGACAAAATTAGTACTTTTTCCATTTTTTTCGTTCATTTTATTTTTTGAAATAGTATAAAATAAACAATTAGTATTTCAATTAATTAAAAGAAACTCACCAAACTTTAATTTTTCAAATAGATAGAAAAAGGATTCGCTAAGAATACTTCGTAACTTTAAATTCATCGCAATCAAACTTGAAACGAAAATGATATGACCAACTTCACTGATTTGACTATGAAACGAGCAACTCATTTTCAAAACCCAATTTGATCTTATTTGCTAAGGGCCTCAACTAGACAAAGAAACAATTAACTCGAAAAAAAACAAAATATAATTCAAAACTCATTATATTCGAACTTGAAACGCGATAAATATAATCGGTTTCAATCTTTGAGATCAAAAAGAAAAACTTTTGAAAAACTTAAAGGATCAAAATTGCAATAAAAAAAGATAGAGGGTTAGATTGCAACCTATCCTAAAAATAAATGACAAAAATTACAATTTAGCTTTTATATGATTTTTTTTTTGGGCCAATAGCCTTTATATGTTTTTTTTTTTTTTGCCTGAATTACTCATATAGTGAAATAAAACAAAGCAATAAAAAAATCAAAATTCTTAACTTATATCCTCATTAATTGAAAAGACATCAAAAGCTAAAAATAAGAACCAAAGAAGATGGAGGATTAACAACCCACCCCAAAAGACTCATCTTCAATTATGCGAACTTGAATTTATATGTTGATTACTGACTAATGCCAACTTGAATTTTGGATGTTTATGACAAATTTAATTTTAAAAATATGAAAATAGTGGAAAAATCGTTATGATAATCAAGAGTTATGATTTTAAGGATAAAAAATTATGGTTAAAAAAAAGATATATGTTTATATATTTGAATTTATTTTATATAGCATTTATTGTTTTTCACCTGAAGATTAGAAGGACTCAAGGTGCAACTAAAAATATCAAGGTATGGATGGCAAAGGTCAAACTTACTTTAATGATGTTACGCTTTAAAGAGGATTAAGATCTGATTGTCTATTGGATTCTAGAAAATACCATCGGGTTCTTACTAATAAAAATATAAATAAATTTGGTACTCTTATTTAATCTATGATTATTTTGAATCAGCTATTATTAATTAGTTAATTTTTATTTAGGTTTGGAATTTATTTGTTTTTGTTAAATTTGGTACCATTCTTTAATCAGTTATTTTTAATTAGAAAGGAAAATATAATGTTATTAAGTTGTTAGTTAGTATTAACTATGTTTAATAAATCTAATTAATTTGCTACTTTATTAACTAACTGAAATTGAATAAGAATTATAACTGATTAGGTGATATGATTTAATTTATGTTATTTAATATAATTTAAAACGGTAGACAATAAATATTTAGTTAGGCAATAACATTTAATTAGTAATTTATAAATTTGTTGAATAATAATAAATGTTATTTAGTTTATGAATTAAAGTTTAACTAATTGTTAGTTTAAGTATTATAAATTAATTGATAGGTAATAAATGTTTTAATGAAAAATTAGTAGGACGAAATGTTTAAATTAAATAATAAATATTCAAATAGGTATTAAGATTTTTTTTTGGCCTGAAAGATAATTCATTCAAAAGCAAGGAAAAGCCAAACACTCTACTAACAAAAATACAGCAAAATAATCCAATTCCTTCCTAGCATCAACAACAACACTAGACACAACATCAATTGACAAATGTGGGGGGTTTGTAACCCATCCAAGAGGACCCATCTTCGTGTCAGACAAATTGGCAAGACAATCAGCTTCCAAGTTAACGGATCTAGGGATCCAACTAAAACTACAACCATCTAAAGAATTAGAAACACAAAAAAAAAAACCCAAACCAGATCGACGTTGTGGGATCCCAGATCCGGAACGTCGTCGCCACAAAACCCGTCGTAGAAAACACACGGATACGAGCAGAGAGCACACAGATCTGGGAGGCTAAAGCTGAAGACACACAGAAAAGAGCACTGCCACAGAAGGCTAAAGTTGGGAGGCGCCGCCGATAATCCTAATATGAAATAGGGTGAAATCTCTCATGAAAGAGAGAAGTGATCCCTCAAGTGGAGGGGAGAGAGAAGTCGACTCTCATGATAGAGAGATTTTTTTGGCAGCTACTAGAAAATTGTGTATTAATAGGTATTTAGATTGAAATAAGCATTATTAGATTTGGTAGGAAATATGAATTAATTATTATTTATCTTGGAATTTAATATAATTAGGTAACTAATAGAAAATATTAATTGTTATGTAACATTAAGTAAAATGGATTCATTTCAAGTTTTCAACTACCACTATATTCATTTAGGAATTTACTGAGTAAATGTTTTTAAATTTGTGTTGAAAATCACTCAATTAACTGCGTAAACTTAATCATCATTATGTGATTACAATTTATCAATTATTAAGGTGTTAAATGAATCTTTATTAACCAACAAGAAATTAATTTAATATCGCTTAAGCAAGGTGCTAGATTCAAAATTTTATGAAAGCAATTTTTTTCTTATACGAGATTCTTCTACTATAGTTAAAATGTGCAATTCAAATTATGGCTGAATTAATCTAGTTGAAGTCCTAAAGACCAAACATGTAACAAAGAAAAATGAATAGTTATTGTTATTGTTATTATTATTTGAATTTTCTATTTACAAATTAATAATTTTGGTTAAATTTTGGACTAATTTGTGCATTAAGAAAAGTTTAAAGAATGGAGCTAGAGAAGGAGAGCTACATGATCTAAAACTCCCAAATGAAATGAATGGGGACTTCTATATTTGCATAGTAGACACATTTAAAGTTGTGTTTATAACAAAAAAAAAAAACTCACACTTGTTATTTAATGACAGACTAATCTTGTAGTGACAGTACAACATTCCTTCCAAACAGGGTATCATTTTTTTTTTCAACACAAGTTCCATTTTGAGTTTAAGCTGAATTTTATGGAGTCTCTCATAACGACCACTCTTATAAAAGTGGGATAAAATGAACACAATAAAAAGAACACACCCTTGGTAAAATGTTAAGTTATGGATTTTGGCCAAATTTGACCATCTAACACTTGTGTGAAGAGTCCAACATAATAATGATTAACTTTCTAATAATCTAGATCAATGATTTTTTTTAATATCCAGTAGCAACAAAAAAATAATAAATGGAGCTTCCCCATATGGTTAATTTAAATAAGGCAAAAGTACTATTGGTACTCTCTAAGTATAAAATTAATTTTAGTTGTACTCGCAAAAATTTTCTTTTGTCAACTGTACCCTCAATATTTTTATATTTGAGTCAATTGTACCCCAAATTGAGAGTATAATTGGCACAAAAAAAATTAGAGGTATAATTGACTCAAAAAAATTTGAAATTACAATTGAACTGATATCATATTTTGAGGTACCAAAAATACTTTTACCATTAAATTTGTAGAGGACAGACACTAGGGGAAAATAGTAAATAATGAAGTTGTACTTATAGTTTGGTGCTAAATTGGCGAGTAGGTGGTATAAACACTAGTAATATACCTAAGTTCACCAACCCAACAATTGAATGAAACAAGAGAGTTGCGTCCATGGTTGGTGACCATGTCCATTACAATGAGTTTATTAATTTGTACCAACCATAGATGGTTACGTTTCACTACTACACACAAAATATCGAGACCATGTCTCATTGATTTTGACCTTTTGTTTTCATTACAAGCCAACGATGCTTTCATGTTCCTTAAATTAAAATACTCATGTTTAATAGATATTTTTTATTTTTATTATTTAAGTTCAAATCTAAGTTACACACCTATCCCTCCCCTTATCTCTCTCCCAGTACCTTTCCATAATTCCATTGACTGTTGAATATATATATATATATATATATGGCCAAAGTCCTATTTTGGTCCCTCAGTTATGCTCCTTGTTCCAAATAGATCCCCCAGTTATTTTTTGTTCCATATTGGTCCCCCAGTTATGCAAAACTTGAAAAAGTTGGTCCCTCTAACGTTTTCCATCCATTTTTCCGTTAAAAAAGAGGAAAAATAAACTTTCATCCCCAAAAGTTTTATTTTCTTATATTAAGGTCCTTTTCTTTTTATAATAGGATCAAAACGTAAGAAAAGAAAGTAAATTAAGATTTTAAGTGAATTTACCCAAAAAAT
>QANZ01048206.1:31375-53685 GCA_003254925.1 Chamaecrista fasciculata
GTTTTGATCCTATTATAAAAAGAAAAGGACCTTAATATAAGAAAATAAAACTTTTGGGGATGAAAGTTTATTTTTCCTCTTTTTTTAACGGAAAAATGGATGGAAAATGTTAGAGGGACCAACTTTTTCAAGTTTTGCATAATTGGGGGACCAATATGGAACAAAAAATAACTGGGGGACCTATTTGGAACAAGGAGCATAACTGGAGGACCAAAATAGGACTTTGGCCTATATATATATATATACGGCGAATGAATTCTCCAAAAACCATACAACACAAAAAAATAAAGGCTTATATTTTTTATTTATTTGTAAAATAATGTTGTTGTTCAAAAAAAAAATAACGTTGTGATCCAAGAACAAGAGTAATGTCTATTTATATTTTTAATTTATTTGTAAAATAATGTTGTGATCCAACTCTATTTATATTTTCAATTTTTTTTCAATGTGAAGTTATAACTCATTCCAAGTACACCTTCATAGTATAACTTTACATTCAAAACTTTACACATTATTGTGTTTTACAGTTGAGATATTTAACTTTTATTTAAAAAGGGATATACTACTTCATGGATTATCGTTTTACATCAATTTCTTATTATGTTTAGAGTTTCATTTTATTCAAAATTATGAAAACTTGAAAATAATTAAACTTCATAAGGAAAAAAAATGCATATGAGCAACAAAATCTGCCTTATTTAGCAGCGGTTTGCAACCGCTGCTAAATTAGGCAGTTTTGTTTTAGTGGCAACTGTCAAAACTCCAAAGCACCAAGACTTTAGCAGCAGTTCACAACTACTGTTGGAGAAAGGCCAGAAAAAAAGTATGCAGTGGTTTGCTGCTTTTCCTGTTTTAGCGACGGTTTTACAAAACCGCAGCTAAAAGCTTTGTGCAGGCGGAAGTAGCAGTTTAACCACCGCTAAAGCTCCCAAAACCACCACTAAAGACAATAATAACTGCTGGTATGCACATTTTTTTTTTCTCGTTGTGTTACTTTTTGTTTTACCCTCTCTTCCATTAGAAGAGTGAGAAATTTACTCTTTTTTTTTGTAGTTAAAAGTTTAGGTAAGTTGGGCCCCAGGGCTCACCAAGGTCAGGACATGTCTCCAGGCTCTATAAGCGCTTACAGAGGTACTTACAGATCGCCTACCAACAAAGCCCTCACATCTCCAGGCTCTGAGAGAGAGAGAGAGATTTACTTTTTACTTAGTGAGTTTTCTTCTATTTTTTTTTCTATATTAAGGTGTATATATTATTAGAGAGTAAGAGTTTTAATATTTGATAAAATTTTACTTCCCTTCACAACAAATTTATAATTATTATATGTTTAAAGAGTGGAATTTTGATAACTTATTTCCATAACAAAATAAGAGCCTAAGAGGTATAGTATTTTCTATAGTGTAGTTTTCTCTAAACTTGTGTTTTATCATTTATATAGCTTTTTTTTNTGTAGTTTTCTCTAAACTTGTGTTTTATCATTTATATAGCTTTTTTTTTGTTTTGTATAATTATAGATTTTTTTCATTTTCCGTATAACAGTTTAAGTGAAAATTAATCTCATTCGGAGTCAGTAGCAAATAGTTAAAATCCTCTCAATAATATTGACTTCAAATCTAAATCTTTCAACTAAAGTACAACATATATTTGTTGGTTTTAATATAGCTATTAAAACCAAAAATGAATTATATGTAAACTTGTCATGGGCAGATCATATCAACTTGTCATGGACCGGTCATGAAACAAGTTCAATACAAGCTAATCTAAAACCAATATTGACATATGGAATCTTGCCCCTATTCAGGCCCAAAAAGAGTCTTACCTCTATTGAGCTAAAACTAAACATGCTCATTTGCAAGCTTTTTTTTTCTTAAAAAAATTATGAATACATATTTATACAATATTATATGTGTGAGGGTGTTTTTGGTTGATAAAAAATAATTAAATTAAAAATTAAAAGAACAAGAAATAAATATGTGAAACTTGATAATTGGCAATTGTATAGATAATAGAACTATAGATAATGGGAGAGAGAAAGTAGTAGATGGTATTTAAGAAAGTAAAAACTTATTATTTGGTCTTTTAACTTTCATACTTCTAACGATTTAGTCCTTGAATAATAGAAATATACCATTTAATCACTAAATAACTACAAATGTCAAATTAAACGTTACGTTACATACATATTTCCATGCCCGTTAAATACCATCCATAAAAAAATGTGTTTATTAAAAAAAATGTGTTTATTTAATGTCCATGTCTTCTTAAAGAATAATTAAATTGATAATAAACATATTTAGATAGAGTTAACTTTTTTTTAAAAAAAAAAAGTAAAGTTAAATACCATCCATAAAAAAAAAAAATAACCTGTCATTTTGGTAGGGTAAATAAATTAGAAAAAAAAAACACATAATCAAAATTGTTTTGAACTTTTTGATTGATATACCGAGTAAACTGTTTTAATGTCATGTAATTAACAGAAAAATGAACATTTTGCTGTTAATTACATCTCTATCTCCATAAGCTATATATGAATAATCAATTTTCACTTGAACTTCATTAGAGTGGGATTAAAATTATATCCGGCCCCCAAAATTAAAAACAAAATGCAGATTAGTCCCACCAGAGTTCAAAACTTCAAATAATCAAAATTCAAACAAAATCTATTGATTCCGATACAAAATTTGAGAGATCCTTCATGTAAACAGCTAAAAAATACACACATTGAAACCTCGCAAATCAACAACACACCTAAAGAGTTTAGTTTTTCTTCTTCTCTTTTTGTTTCTAACTTACAACCAAATTTAAAAAAATAAAAAAGTTAAAGACTAGGGTAGTAGGGTTATATATATACATCAAATAAACTAGATGAAATCAAGGCCATATAAGATCAACAGAGACCATAGAGTCCAAAGGATTCTCCATGACCAAGTCTTCATTACTCTTGCTTTTCTGCTTTTGTGTCTGATTATTTCTGAATGATTTTCCAGCAACAGCAGCACAAGAAGAAGAGAGTCTGGAATTTGAAGAAACAGAGGAAGACGTTAAAGGGTATGCTGCTAACAGAGCCTCAGCATCCAACTCGTGATTTTGAAGGATTTCTGAGAACAGAAGAATCAGCGATGCCATAGATTGAAACTCAAAGAGCAAGATGGGTTTTTTTTTTTGTTGGGTTGGTGAATCTGGGTGTGAGAATTCATGTGGGCAGAGAGATTTATAAATAGGGATGAAGAAAGTGATGAATGATGAATGATGAGAGTCACTTGTTTTTTCAGAGGAAAACTCAAAACAGGGTTCTGTGTAGCCGCTGATTTTCTCTGTTGTTTTTGTCTTCCACAGTTCCATGTTTCTTTGTGGGCTTTGTCTGTTTTAGGCTTTTAGCGGTCATACGTTTTTATTTGTTTTCTTTTTTTCGCTTTCTTTTCTGGGAAGTATTTTTTTTGTTGGCTAAAGTGTATTTTTGGTCTTATAACTTTGGTAAAGGTCTCAATTTGGTCCCATAACCTTTTTTGTTGCAATTTCGGTCCCATAACTTTTGAAAATATCTCATTGTTGGTCCCAAACCGATTTCCATCCATTATATGCCATTAAATCCACTTCACTCATATTTGTCACGTCATCATTCAACTCAGTATGTCAGATTACTTTTAACGGTAGAAATTGGATAGAAATCAGTTGGGACCAACAGTGGGATGTTTTCAGAAATTATGGGATCAAAATTGCAACAAAAAAAGTTATGAGATCAAATTGAGAACTTTGTCAAAGTTATGGAACCAAAAGGGCACTTTAGTCTTGTTTTTCTTTTTTTTGGAAAAAGTAATAGTTAAGTTTTAACAATTATTTAAAATGTAATCTTCCAAATTAATTTTTTGGGTTTTCTATGATATCTTGGTCTATATTATTACAACCAATTTTGGGATAGAACTATTCAAATTTAGTTTTGAGTATTATTTTTTTAATATAAAAGCAAATTAATGATTTGATTCAAAAATTAATGGATATTTCAATTTAGTTTCTAAAATATGAAATTATAAAATCTAGTATATAAACAAATATAAATTAACTAATTTGATTATTTTTGTTAAATAAATAAATTAAAAATTAACATAATTAAAATTTTGTTGATATTGTACTTAATGATTGATATTAAAAGAATTACACTTTTTGTCAAATTTAAATTAATATTTAATAAAATGATTAAATAATTTGAAATGTTTTATCATTCTTAATGATTAAATAAATAATATATTAATATATAATGAATTAGTCTCATGTCTAGTCTTTTTATATATGGGATTTTAATAGTAAATAAATAATATTACTGTATATTTAAATATTAATATTTATAAAAGTCAAATTAAAAACCTAAATTTTGGGATAAAAAAAGTAAATAAGTTTTTTTTTTCGTAGGAAAAAAAAGTAAATAAGTTTGAACTTTGAATAACTAAATAATTGACTTGTTGAATTTATTGAAGAAAAGAAAGTCAATCTGACTTTCATTGGAAGTGTCAAAAGGGCTTAAAATAAGATATAGAAAACCACCTTTATGAGGCATGGTATTTTCCATTTCCTATGTGAGGAAGGAAAGGTGGACAATTGCCCAACTAGTGCGGACTAATATTTTTCAATATCAATATTTTATTCAAATTTTATTCTATGAGAACGAAGGAAATGTGGAAAACTGTGGACTAGAAAGAAAATTCCAGCATTGAGAAAGGTGTAACCTTAGTACCTTACCTGCCAATCTGCCATTATTATTGGTTATTTGCCGGCAAAAAAAAAAAGTAATATTTACGTACAATTCTTTATATTTTTATTATAAAAATTTTCAATAAAAATATTCAAGTTGAGATTGAGCCAAAAACTCACATGACATGATATTCGATTCAATGTTCTTATTTTTCCCACTTTCGACCCGATAATTAATTTATAAGTTGATCCAGTTTTTATGAAAATTATTTACACATATATAATTATTGTGCGCCTCGCTATGTATCTATAAAGGCAATGATATAATTAATTAAACCTTTATTAAGGGGCATGTTTGAATTGTACATATAAAAGGACAATAATCATAGACATACATTTATAAATATTCTGTGCCTCGCCGTGTACACTAAAGGACGATGATATGATTAATTATATAAGACTGAGGATATTATTATGTTTCGTGAAGATTAGATGCTTTAATTAAACATAAGACATAAGACGTTATATATTTAAGAAGTTTAGAATCGTTTGTTCGATGATTTGGGTAGTTTATAATAATGATTTTAATTGAATCCCTCACGTCAATTTGACAATAACTATTAATCAGGTTATTTAAACTAGGTTGTTTAATTAAATAACATTATATATAATTTATAAATAGTTTGAGCCATTTAAAAGTTCATTTTTTTGTTTTTCTTACCAATGATCAAATTAAAATGAAAAACTAGTATTGAATAGAAGTGAGTAAATATGTAAAAGAGAAATGATAACTAAGAATATTATAGGGTTATTGAAAATGTATTTCATTAAATAATATTTTGATGACGCAATTTACAATGAAGGTTACTTACATATAAATAATAATAAAAAAAATCTATTACATTTCAATAGTACTCAACTATTCAACCACCCAATTAATATATGAGCTAAATATTAACCAACTAACTTAATAAATGATGATTGACTAATTGATAATCTAATTCATGTTTCTCAACATCCCCTCAAGCTGAGAATATGAGTTTTCTCAACTTGCATTGTTAACTTTAACAATAAAGGCCGATTGTGAACTCGTCAATGAAAAATAATGATGGCATGTATTCTTTTCCTAGTCTCAAAGGCTCTCTTTTCTCCGGAGCATGTACTCTTTTTGAACCTCAGGGGCCACTTAAGTAGTGATGTCATGTGTTCTTTTTTCGAGTGTCAGGACTCCCTTTTTCTCCAGAGGTACTCATTTTAGAACTTCAATGGCCATTTAAAATAGAGTCAATCAAGGACGCATTGAAAAATCGAAGATTAAGGCTTGAATCATATAGAAACCTTCAAATAGAGCAAGAAAGACATAAATTTTTTTAACCCAGTCTCAAAAACTACAAACAACAAGCAACAAACTGATAATCATTAATAAGAGTGACCAAAAGAACTAGATCACGATTGACCCAGTATTAAACCACAAAAATACCACCACCAATCATCTAAACAGTGGCCGGCGATCCCGAAACAGCGACGACGATGCTTTTCTACTGTCGAGAAGGTAGTGCATGGATCCCACACGCTCGATAAGCTAAAATGCTAATGAGGTGCATGACGCTCACGCGCAGCTCTGCTGATCACTAGACTCCGTGGAATGATCGGTGGCCACCCTCTAAACCTATTCATGCCGGCAGTGAATGTCACAAACCACTAGAATTAGTGGGTCATGAAGTGTGTAGTAATAGGTCACATATTTTAAGGAGGAATAGAGAATGAGGATGAGAGATACACCGAATCAACACAGGGACACCAAAAAGGAGAGGACTATCTTGGATTTAGCTCTAATACCATATTGAAAATGTATTTCATTGAATAATACTTAGATGATACAATCTACAATGAAGTTTGTTCACATATAAAATACACAAGAAAAACACATACTACATTCAATACTCAACTACTCAACCACCTAATTAATATAGGAGCCAAATACTGATCAACTAACTTAATAAATGAGGATTGACTAATTGATAATTAATCTAATTCATGTTTCTCAACAAGGGTATATTACAATAAACCTACTTGTAGTTTAATTCAGTCTCACTTTAATGTTTCTATGGTTTCAAAAGTGTCACTTTGAGTACTTATAGTTTGTACTGTTAGCAATTAGGGTATCTCTAGCTTTGTTTTATCAAGTTTAATAGAAAATGTCATGCGTGGCTCATGTGTCATTGACATGACTCAATCTTAGCTATCGATTTATAATATATCATAGCCATTGATTTCTCTTACATCCTAGCTATTGGTTTCTATTCCAAGGTTAAATACTCATTTTGGCTCTCAAACTGTGGGATAAGTTTCATTTTCGTCATAAAATTATTTTTTTTTATCACATTTGTTTTGTTTTGGTTCTCAAAATGCAATTTTATCGAGTTCTCATTGTTATTCTTAGTCATAAATTGAAGGTAGAAATCAACCACATTTTTTTTTCCAATTTGTGACTAAGAATGAAAAATTTTCTTCTTCTCTTTGTCAACTCATTTATTATTATTTATTACATATATGAGAGAGAAATTATTCATCTAAACTGTTCAAGTTATAAATAATAGTATGAAATCACATTTTTGAGACTAAAAGCGAAACACATGTGAAAGTTTAAGGACCAAAATGTAACAAACAATAGTTTTAGGACCAAAGTGAAGTTTATCCCATAGTTTGATGACCAAAATTTTATTTTTTTTTACTGGGTCACGTGAGCGGTATGTGACAATGTACTGTTAAAAATTGACGGAACAAAATTACTTTTAATAGTGTAAACCATATGTACCCAAAATGACACTTTTTAACCATACAACACTAAAGTGAGATCGAGCTAAACCAGATATACGTTTAGTGTAATTTTCTAATATCATATATGAATTTGATACAAGAAATTTTTGAAAATGAGAATAATGGCTAAGTAAATGCTTATTGAGACACTTTAATATCATAAAAAGAAAAGAAGATAAATTGCATGACCATTTGAAGAAAATTGGTAGTATTTTCATTAAATATAATTATATATGCAAAGCGTTACAAGTGTGTTCTAATTGGGGGTGTTCAGCAGTTCAGGTCAACCTGCAAACCCATCAAAATTAACCCAACTCGCAGGTTTGTGTTGCAGATTGGTTTGGTTTGAAATTTTCAAAATCAACCTAACTCGCAGGTTTGGGTTGGGCTGCGAATTTTAGAATTATGAGCCCACTCAACCTAACTTAATCCGTGAGTCTGCAATTTATTTATTTTTAGTTTTTAATTTTAATATATATATAAATAATAGTTAATATAATTATATCTATATCTATATATCTATATACTATATTATATGTGTGAGGGTGCTTTTGGTTGGTTAAAAATAATTAAATTAAAAAAATAAGAAATAAGCATGTGGAACTTGATAATTGGTTAACTTTATAGATAATGGGAGAGAGAAAGTAGTAGATGAGATTTAAGAAAGTTAAAACTTATTATTTGGTCTTTTAATTTCCACACTTCTAACGATTTAGTCCTTAAATAATAGAAATAAACTATTTAGTCCCTGAATAACTACAAATGTCAAATCAAACGTTACATATATATTTCTGTGCCCGTTAGGGCACGGAAAGCCCCTAGTAATATATATGACTCTTGAACTAGTTTTCCTCCTTTAGTTTTAATGTTGCATTAGTGATTGCACTTTCAATTAATTAAGTTTAATTTGTATACGCCAACTTCAACTTCTTTAGATGAGTATATATGACTTCCAATCATATTATTAATTCATGAATCATGATAATGTAAGTCATTTTTTCATCAAAATTCAATATGAAAAAATTGAAAGATAAAAAAAATTATAAAGTCAAGTATATTTTTGAAAAGAAAAATTGTTTGCAAATTAGAATGGGTCAACCCGTCCAACCCAACCCGCTGCTATTTGGTTTGGTTTGGGCTAAAATATTATTTTCCCAAAACCCAACCCAAACCAACTCACCCTCAAAAAATTTCAGCCCAAACCAACCCGCCTTAAACCCAACCCAATCCACCTCGCGAACACCCCTAGTTTTAATAGTCCTCATTTGATTCCTTATATCAATTAAATGGTGGGGATTTAAATCCCACATTTGAAAGTAGAGAATTAACCATTGTTAATTGACTTAAACAAAAAAAAATCAAATTATTTAATTTTTTTGTATTTTGATTAAATAGGCGGATAACACTTCACCCCTGTTTCTGAAAAATACGCTGGATGCTTTCTGTCAAAAAGCGGGCTTGAGTATTAATGCTCATAAATCAAACATGGTTCTTAGCCCCAATACTCCTAGGGGTTTAAAGGAGGAACTAATGCGTCTATTCGGGGTGGAAGCCACGAATAAGCTTGGAAAGTACCTAGGAGTCTATGTTGATGATAGAAATGACTTGAGACGTAATTTTGACGATCTACTGCAGAAGATAAATGTCAGGCTTTCTGGTTGGTAAAGCCATTTGCTGTCTCAAGTCGGGAGATTCACTTTGATCAAGTCAGTTATTCAGTCAGACCCAGTTGACAAGCTTTCATGTCTACAGGCTCCGTGAAAAGTGACTGATGCAATTAATGGGGCCATGACAAATTTTTTCTGGGGTTTTAATGGGGACAAAGCGAGGGCTCACCTTCTCAACAGGCAAATCTTATTCAGGCCGAAAAATGAAGGAGGCTTGGGCTTTTGGGATTCGAGTTCGGTCAATAAGGCACTGTTGGCAAAGTATACGTGGAGAATCCTCAACAATCCGCTGTCTATTGTGGGTTCGTGGGTCAAGAACAGGTATCTCATCATCCACAACGATTTTGACATCAGACCTTGAACTGCTGCTTCGATTGTTTGGAAAGGCGTGAGAAACAGTGCACATGTCATCACAGATCATGTTAGATGGAAGCTGGGCAGGGGGGATAAAATTGACATCAGAAGCAGGTTTTAGAAGGGGCATCTTGACGGGGATTCCTCAGGCGTGTTGGTTTATGACCTCGTTGATTATTCATCCTACTCTTGGGACGTGAACAAAGTTAACTTAGTTTGCTTCGAGGATCAAGCATCTAATCTACTCAGATCTCTAGGGCCAATCATATAGGTCCCTAATGTCTTGGTGTGGACTCCTATTGCCTCTGGGTCGTATACCACCGCTGATGGATTTAAATTACTGAGCGGTGGCCTCCATCCGGATCATGGTAATACTTCTAATTTAAGTTTTCCGTGGAAAGAATTTTGGAAGACGAAAGCCCTGATGAGAGTGTTGCTGACAGCTTGAAAAATATATAATAATGCGGTCCCGACCTTCACAAATCTTAACCGCCACCATCTTTGTTGTGATATAGTTTGCCCGTTGTGTGGTGATTTTGACGACTCAATCTCACACGCGTTCCTCCTTTGCAACTTTGCAAGAGCGTTGTGGTTCGGGTTGCCTATTTCTATCAAATATCATTCGAGGAGTTGCAGCTTTCGCACTTGAGTAAATACAAGCAAGACACTTTAATTACGAGTTAAGAAATCCTAAATTTCATGGCAAAAAACGGGAAAGAAAAAAGAAAAATACATCTTTTTGAGTGCCACGTGCCATCACGCTCGACACGTGACATAAACATACATCTTTTTGAGTATCGCCCCTTGTAACCGCGCACGCAGTCGCAGAGGGAGTAGTATCACATTTCACATTCACAGCAGCGAGCGATATCAATATCATATTCATATGGCGATTCTAAAACCCTAATAATAAACCCCTTCCTTCCTTCTTCACCAATCTCTCTTTTCATTTCCCTTCACAATCACAATCATCATGAGCAACGAATCCATCAACGTCGATCATCAACCCCAACCCGCTTCCAAGGCCCAAACCTTGCAGTCTTTATCCACCGGCTCTTTGTCTTCCTCAGTCGCCAAGCTTGCAGGTTCTTCGCGATGCTTGCCTTCCGATAAAGACTTTCACTTTTACTACAACTTCGACGAATTTAAGAACCCCGTCGATCAAATCGCCAAGAAATCTCAGTCGATGCTCGAGACCATCGGCAGCTCGGCGCATATATGGGGCAAGGGATTTGATTTGCCCTCCGATATCGACGACGCGTACGACTGGTTGGTTAATGTCAATGACGAGGTTTTTGAGACCTTCGATGCGTCGGCTGATGAGTTTCAGAGTATTAGGAGGAAAGAGGAGGAGCTAGGGCGTCCAATTAGTGCATTGCCGGATTCCGAAGATGGGTTTCAGTTGGTTTCTGGGAAGAAGAAGAAGAAAGGGGTGAGTAATCCCGAGGACATAGATTCGACTCCTGCCTCGGGCGTTAAAGTGGCTTTGAAAGACAAGAGGACGACGGGCTTGAAGCCCAAGATTCCGTTTCATATACCAACGATTAGGAGGCCTCAGGATGAGTTTAACATACTCGTTAATAATTCGAACCAACCTTTTGAGCATGTTTGGTTGCAGAGAAGTGACGACGGTCAGAGGTTCATCCATCCATTGGTTAGTTTCTGGTTTCTTGTGATAGTATGAATTGTTAACTCTCTGTCTTTCAACTTTTTTTAATTCAGTCTGTGATCAACTATTCTCTGGACTGAATTAAGATACAAGGTTGTATGTTTGTGCGACTATTATACCATGGGAGTGTATGTTTAAAATCTTTGGTTATCCTTACAAGTCAAGTCATGTAGCCTTTTTCCTCAATGAGGCAATGATGATGCCTGTTGAAGGGGGTATATTTCTGTGTGTTTCTCCTAGTTCCTATCCTAAAACAGCAGTTGCTTGTATGTTTGTACGACTATGGAAACTTTTTCATCAGTTTACTTATCTTTTCTTGTTTGTTTTTATCTAGGTCGTTTTGATCCATGGTCCTCTGTCTTTCATGTACCAATTATTCGTTTTTTTGGTTTCAGGAGAAACTCTCTGTCTTGGATTTTGTTGACAAAGATGTCGGTGAGCCAATAAAGCCTCCCTCAATAGAATGCACCCCTTTCAAGCTTGTGGAGGATGTCAAAGGTTTGAAGGAGTTGGCTGCCAAGCTGCGTGCTGTTAATGAATTTGCGGTAAAACTTGAGTGTTGTTTATGACGTTTTACTGAAAATTTCTGTGCATGGTTGTTTTACCACCAGATCCTTGTTTAAAGAATGGCTGTATACTCACTTTTTGGAGCTTGTTTTCTGTAGTTGTTAGTAGTACCATATTATATCCTTTTTGTTCTTTTCTTTAGTTTTTGTACTGCAATAGTACATGGTGCTCTAGTAGTATGGTGTGCACTTGAATGTAAGTCACGCATGATTCTGTACCATAATCATTGAGCCTAAATCAGTAAAAAATTGAATACATCATCAATACTTTCTTTCAAATCTTTGGTGTTTGTGATTGTTTTTGTTCCAGGGCTACATTAACATCTTATGTTTCACTGGTTAATGTCAGTTTTAGACATCTTCAATTTCCAGACTAAAGCTCTCTCTCTTTCTGTTAATTCTTTCTTTCTTTTCTCATAGTCCACTGATCTGTTTGTCTTGACTTGGAATGTCTAGGTGGATTTGGAGCATAATCAGTATCGGTCCTTCCAAGGTTTGACTTGCTTGATGCAAATCTCAACCAGGACTGAAGATTTTGTTGTAGACACTTTGAAGCTTCGCATTCATGTTGGGCCTTATCTTAGGGAAGTGTTCAAGGACCCTTCCAAAAAGAAGGTTGGTTGCACACTAATGGTTTCATTCTTATTCCTCAGGACTGTCTCATTCGACTGACTTAATTTGTGGTTAATCAGGTCATGCATGGAGCAGATCGAGATATTATTTGGCTTCAACGAGATTTTGGCATATACGTTTGTAATTTATTTGACACTGGCCAGGTCTGCAAAGTTATTTGAATGCCAATATTGGGAGTCCTTTCTGATTTATTATCGGGGAAAATAATTTCTGTAGTGCATTTTATTGTTGTGATGGTAACCTTTCCCATGCAAAGTAATTCATTTGATCAGTTGATGCTGGCTCTCATTGTGAGAGTATGCCAAAAGTTTGTAATATATGGTCATCTTGTTGCTGTCTTGACTTTTGAAGAAAATGTACTCGAGAATGGTCATAGCTGAATTATACTTTGAACTATGGTCTGGTTATTATTTTACTTTCAGGTTCTGGTAATGGTCATTTATGTTTTGTGAAATGTACTTGCATATTATCTCCAAGTTACCCTAATGTGCCTGCTAGATGTTGTAACATTTTCTCCCTTGGTTTTGAAGAAAACCGGAGAAGTTTGCACATAACGTATTACTTGTATGGCAACTGTATGAATTGGTACTCTGGAAATAGCTTTGTTGCATTAATTTGGCCTCCTCGACTCTGTTCCTTCTGTTATTTTAGGAGGATATCTTCTCTTCCCTTTGGTTGTGTTATTATTTTATCTCTATTGAAATTTTCTTCCTTAAAAAATGTGGTTATATAATTTTTGCCAAGTTCTTTTATCTTTTGTCCTCCTTGGTCCCTGCCATGATCTATGTGGCCTGATTTCCATGTTAGCAGCTTCATACTTTTGATCTTCTCTTATTCTCTCTCTTTTGTGGTCAAAGGTTATTAATATATGGCGACTTCATTGTTCAGGGCTCAAGGGTATTACAACTGGAAAGAAATAGTTTAGAGTATCTTTTGCATCACTTTTGCGAGGTTACTGCAAACAAAGAGTATGCATTATTTGTTCTTTCATTTTTTATTTTCTTGGAATAAGTTCCCTACACTGTTGTGTTTACTCTGATGCTTTAATGGTTCTAGTATTATGCTTTTTCCTTTTATTGTATCCTGCATTCTTTAAGTTTAACAAATGTACTACTTGCAGATACCAGAATGCTGATTGGAGACTACGCCCTCTTCCTGATGAGATGTTAAGGTGCCATTTTGTTTCAAACTTGTCATACTTGATACTTCCCTGATTCTTCTTGTGATTGTTTCCCTTTTCTGCTTGCCTTTATTTACTTTCTGTAATCTTCTTAAATAAACATGGGGGCAAAAATCTAGGTATCTGGTGACTGTAAGTCTGTAACATCAAAAGTTAAGAATCATTAGAATTTGTCTATACTGGATTGGACTAATTGCTGTTTTCCTTATACTCGCCATAACTTACCTAAGACTGAAGAATTTGCCAATATCTGAAACAGAATTTTCCTTGTTTTTTAAACATTCAGGCATAAACTTTTTAACAAGTCTTCTATTCTGTAGTCAGTAGACTCCTCTTAGGATGTTCTAGTGTATTTGTTTGATCTGGTCAGTGAGGTTTGAGCATCCTTGTCTGACCATCTTTGTGGTGTTCATCTCCTGGATTGTTACTAGTTGGCTCTATCTGTATTGATGTGTTTATTTTACTCACTTGGAAATAGAATGTAAAGATAATGTAGATGTTTACATCCTTATAAAGTTTTGCCAATGATTAAGCATCTTACTAATAACGCCTTGTGGAATTGAATGTGCTGCTTAAGCGAAATAAGTTTGTCACATTCATTGCTGTAGTAACAAATATAGTTGTTGTGTCTTTGAAAACTTTGCTGGGCTCGCAACCATAAAAAGAGGAGGAGTAGTGTAGCTGTGTCTTTTAATTTGCTGTTGATTGTCTTATGATTATATGATTAAGGTGTTGTGTAGTAATGACTCTTTTACTGTCCTGGGGATTTAATTGCTGCCATCTAATGAAGTATGATTGTGATGACAGATATGCCAGAGAAGATACACACTTTCTGATGTACATATATGATTTAATGAAGATTAAATTATTTGAATTGTCTAAGGAGGCTGATAGTTCCGATACACCTCTGCTTGAGGTAACCTTTATTTAAATTCTAAGAAGTTACTGCCTGCAGATTCTATAGCATTAAGTTTACTTGCCAAAAAAATTGTGTTGAGTATCATTCTTGCCCGCTTATAGTGTTCAGGATTATTGTTTGACTGTATCGGGGGCTTGTTTGGCAATATTATGTTCTTTTCAAAAGCATTTGTGCTGTAGGTGCTGTTAAAAAATTACTTTGGAAGGAGGTTAAAAATATTGCCTGTATAAAATGTGATGAAAGTTGCCATGACTTTTGACTTCCATTAATGACAACAAATTATGTAAGTATATTGTCATGTAACAGATTTAAGCTTTTAACGTTGCAATAGAAATTTCAAGTTTAACGGTTACTATTATATCTCTGGACAAGATAGCGTCAGTATTAGGTTTTTAGGATAACTTGAGAAGCATCATAGCTTTAATCTGCCATGTTAATAATTTTGACAGGCACAGTAGCTTTAAAAAGCATATCCTAAGGTGCTTTTTAGAAGCACCGTTGCTTTTAAATAGCACTTAGTAACACCTTGCTAAATATTTTATTAGATACAAACTTGTAGCTTTAATTTTCATTAAGCACTAGAAGTAGAAATTGTAGCATTCAATCTATTGGTAATTTCGTACCTCATCTTCTTCACCTGTGATGAGTATTTTCTGCAAGATGACTTGGTAATGATAAACAGTTGACCGCTTCAAGCCGTCTAGAATATTGATATAGCTAAGTCGATTGTAATATTTTGTTTACCGATTTGATTTAGTTTCTGGTTTTTTCTTGTGGTGTTCTTCTATTGTTTCAAGCTTTTGTAATGTCATATCAGAGAGATTGAGGTTCTAAATCTCAGTTGATTATATGGTAAATGCTCTGCCATGTTGAGATCAAGCCAGTTAGATGGACATGTGATACATCAATCCTTTCGTTAAGCCATAGGAAGTTCCTTTATTTTATTTGACTGCAAAGACGCTTCATTGAACCTTATTGACCTTTTGTTTCCATATCAGTAAAGTAAAATGGACAATATTTGAATTCTGGATTCTGAACTTCAATGTCATAGCAAAATGACTGAGAGGCTGTCTTTATATAATTTTTGTCTTTTAAATGGAATTTCATGTTGCTGGCAGGTCTACAAACGCAGTTACGATGTCTGTATGCAGCTATATGAGAAAGAGCTGCTGACAGAGAATTCTTACCTTTATATATACGGGTTTGTTACCTTTGTCAAATGAAAATATTTCATTACTTTAGCAATTATTATTCCAAAATCTCTTCAACATTTTTCTGCCACTTCTAGTTAGTTCTCCCCACCCGCCAAAATTTCTGCTATTCATGCTTGTCAAATATAAAGAGATGTAAATCTAAAACCAACTCCCGTTTTTCGATGCAGGTTGCAAGGGGCTGGTTTTAACGCTCAGCAGCTTGCAATTGTTTCGGTAAGCTTCTCTTCAATTTCCTTTTTTTTAGTCTTTTCTTTTCCTGGTTCAATCTTTGAATATGGAAGAATGAATGTTTGTAAGTACTCCTTTAATATGGGCTTTGGTTTATGAATTCTGAATAGTTCTTTAGTCCTGTCATCATAATCTAGAACTCTATTCAGCTGAAAATAAGATTTGATTTCTAGAATCTAGGATTTCCTCGAGAATTAATTAATTTCATACAAATGTGGAAAAGTGATACTCACCAGGTAACCATGGATTTTGGATATGAATCTGGTATGGTCAAATTGGCTTGTGGCCAGCAGGCAGGTCCGCTCCACCTGTTAAATTTGCGGGTTGGGGAGAGAAAATTAGGCCCCATAGAAAAAGAGTTTGAATGGGCCGGCTTGCTTTTTTTTTTTTATATATNATAAACTGAAATAATTATAAATATAGACATTATAATATTACTCATAATTTGTAAGATTCATATTTTTTGTAATTGTAGAAATATTATCTATATATTTTTTAACTAAAATCTTGTTTGTAAATGTTTTATTAAAAAGTCTTGTCTGTGGTCCAGTACAGACGGGTATGGGCATTTGAAATGTCAGAATTTCCTCTAATACTGTCTATCATTACTATCATTACAGCTGTTATCCTCTAATACCACTCTTGATTTTTGTTCCCTATTCACTACTGTTGTTGTCTAAATACTCTATTAAATGTGTTGCAGGGGCTTTCTGAATGGCGCGATGTTGTTGCTCGTGCAGAGGACGAGAGTACTGGATATATCTTGCCAAACAAGATTCTTCTTGAAATTGGTAACTGAAATTTGTGTAGACTCTTTTTTCACCTTTCTTCGAAGGATAGTACTCCAGTTTATACGGTTCATGTCCACTTACTTTGTGTTTACCTATTTCAAAGCTAAGCAGATGCCTGTTACTACAAGCAAGCTACGGCGATTACTAAAATCAAAACTCCCTTATGTTGAGCGGAATCTTGATACTATAGTCAGCATTGTTAGGCATTCTATGCAGAATTCTTTTTACTTTGAAGCTGCTGCACAGCAATTGAAAGAGGGACGGCTTGCAACTGTAAGTATTATGATTTAACGATTGACCTACTAGATGGATCAGGGAGGGTTCTTTGTCTTTGATTTACACTGGCCATTTTCGTTCAACTAGTGTTAAGGCAGAAAATACAAATCTGTGGCTACGATCTGTAGTGCACATTTTCCATGAAAGTTAATTGCATTCATATACTACTAAGCACATCAATTTCACTGGACCTGATGTGTAAGCACTTTGTCAAAAAACTATGGTAGTTTAGGAAAGGGTGATTAAGCCAAATAGAGTGCCAGCAAGTCTAGTTAACTGCTTTCTGAATCTTTTAAGTGGCGTGCTTTGTTCATGGGACTAATGCCCCATAATTGTCTAGCGCTTAAAGATCAAAATCGTTGTTGATTATGAATTTTGTTGGTTGTTTTCTGATAAGCCTGTTGATTGATACAATAGCTTCTCACCAAAAGGTATGATAATTTACAGGGAGCAGATCATGATGTACCTCCCAAGGATGGAACTGATGCTCCCCTACCTAATGCACCAAACTCAAATGTTGGAAATGCACGGAAAGAAAGTAATGGAATTGTAAAGGCCACCTCATCCTTTTCTGTACCTGAGAGCCGACATAAAAATGGACAAGTATCTATTAAATCTCCTAGTACCACTTTAGAGCTTCCGAGGAACAGCCTCACTATTCAAGAGCAGGACAGGAATGCAACTGTAGGCACCTCTTCCACCACAAAGGTTGTAAAAATTTAACTTGTTTCTTTGTTTATTTGGTTTGGCCTCATAGTAAGAATATCAGTCTAAATGTGTGAAGTTGTTGACAGGGTAACCGAGCAACTGTTCAGGTTCTAAAAAAGCCTGCTGGTGCATTTGGGGCACTTTTGGGGAACTCAACTTCAAAGCGGAAGCTTGATGCCGAAAAAAAGGTGAGCTCATTTTGATGTACATTTCAAAGGATGCCTGTTTCATACCCCTTTTCCCCAAATGCTTCATTTATTTTATATCGGCTATTTTTGCATTTCGCATCTTGTTTAGTCTTTGGTTAAATTCTGCATTTGTAGGTCCTTAATTACTATTGTCGTGTAATTATTTTGGAGTGGTTAGGATTAATCACCCGTGTTTAAGGTGTTTAATCTTGGGCTAAATTTTCTTTAAACCCTCCTATACTTTAGTCACTCTGCCTGTCTGAACTCTAAAAAGTGATGAAAAAGTTCATGAATTTTTTATTTTGTACAAATAACTCCTTTTTGTTAAAATTTTTGTTGAAAAAACTCAATAAGTTTTTGGTTTTTTGGCTAACTATTAACTACAATTGATTTTAATTTTGAATCAATATAAAATATAACATGTATAAAATTATACTAGTAAAACTTTTTTTTATTGAAAATATTAACAAAATAGGTCTTTTGCACAAAATCAGAAGTTAAGGGGTTTTTTACTCATGATTAAAGTTCGGGGGTTTGTGAATTTTAGATTTAATTTTGTGTCATTGTCAACAGATTGTGATCTTGGCTGAACTTTTTCTTGGAATTCTTTCCCTCAACTTTTTGTTATTTTCCAGGGCAAGGAAGAGGTCAAACTGGAGCAGATAAGATCTTCAGTCAATCTTCCATTCCATTCATTCTCGGGCAGCAGTGAGAAGTCTAAAACAGTTGTAGAAAATCCTACTGTAGCATCGGAAACGTCAGATGCGCAAAAACCTGTCCCCAATCCAGTTTCCACATCCACCGCGGATGAGATTATAATGCTAGAGTCTGATACCGATCCAGAGGATGCAATAACACAGAATGACCCAGAAAGCACAAACGAGCCCAGGGAGAAAAGTTCTGTGGTGTCAACATCTGGAAAAGAGGATGAAGAAGATGACGAGCCAATGTCTCTCTCAGAATTGTCATCTAGCTTCCAAAAATGCTTTCAGTCAAACTCTGAGAAAACCACAGATACCGATAAAACTGGAGAACTCAGTGGCTTGTTGCAGCTGAAACCGTTTGACTATGAGGCTGCCAGGCAACGGATTAAGTTTGGAGAAGATGCAAAAGATGCTTCTTTACGCGGTGATGATGATGACGATCTTGCGCAGCGGCGTGACTCCAGCCGGAAGAAGAAAAGTTCTGTGGCAGGAGGGGCACAAACCAGTGATTTGACCATAGACTTTCAGCCAGGAAGAAGACGTCAGGCGTTTCCAGCTTCTGGGAATCGTAGTGCAAGTTTTCGTTGATTCAGGGAAAAAAAAGTAGATTGGTATGATATGTGATGTACAAGATAGATGGGGAAGCTAACTATTACATTATAACTTTGTCCTTGCTGCTTACAGGTTGATCAAATGATTAGTCGCCACTTTTTCTTCACTGATTCTTGTCTCATAATTAGAATTTAACACTTTTAAACCATTAAAGTCTATGAGGAATGCATTTGTAACATAGTTTACTCCTAATTACTATCTTGATACAATTGAAAGAACGGTTCCAATCTCTACAGATAAGGCTTTTGGTATTAATTTTATCAGATACTTTTGTCAAGGAAGATTTATTTTCATTGCAAGACATTTTGGCTCAAAGGGAGGACTCATTTCTCATCATCACAAAAAAGAAAAAAGAGCACCACTCAGTTTCAGAAATTATAACCTTTCCTCATTCTGATCATATATTTCAATTTGAATGAGTCGATATTATTGCAGAGAATTCACTATTTCATCTCTGAAAAGTTCACACTTTCAAGGGTCGATTAGCTATTTTCTCAAGCCTTTCATTGTAGTGACTTGATTGTTAAATGTATGTGTTATCATCATCATCATTAAGACCCATGGCACAGGCCCAATGATGCAGAAAGCTGTTGGAAGATTGTTAGTGAGTCTGTTTGGGATAGTATAAAAGATGCTAATTGTTTAGGGATAGGTAAGATGAATTTGGTTATGCTTTTGGGAGTCTCGTTCCTGACTCGAAGAGGGACATTCGACTTGTATATTTTCCTTAGTGGAATTTGATACAATATCATCCATCTTTTGCCTCCTCTTTCTCTGCCATTTTATTTTTCTTCCTATTTGGTTACTGTTTGTATCATTTGGTGCTTTCATTGTTCCATGGCTGGAACCTCCGCGTCTCAGCCGCTTGATTTCCCAAAGTTCGATGGATCGGGTCCTTTTTACTGGCTGTTCAGGGCGGAGCAATTTTTCGCCTATTCCGACATGCCGGAAGACCAGCATCTTGTTATCGCTGCTGCGAGTATGAGCGGATCCGCCGAGTCTTGGTTCCAGACGATGCAGAAACAGCAAGCGTTCACATCGTGGTCTGATCTCGCCAAGCTTGTTGAGGATCATTTTGTTTGGTCTCGTTTAGATCGTATTTCTGAAGCGCCGTCGCCAATGGTTGCGGAGTTTATCGGCAAAGATGAAACAGAGCTAATAGCCGAAGGTGCCCAAGTGAAACTCGATATCGTTGTTGATGATGACGCCGCGGAAGTTCTTGAAGCCGAGAATGCACCGTCGCATAATCTCAATTTGGTTGTCGGAACCGTGGTTAATGACACAGTGTTGGCTGAGCATAACCTCTTGTATGACGGCGATGCCGATGATTCAGGGGAAGGGGATTTAATTGATATGACTTTTCGAGAACTGCTGCAAACACCAGCCGGTGCCGAAAAACAATTGGCGGAAACTGACGAGAATGATCAGGGCGATGCGGAAGACGTTTCCATGGCAGATTGTTCCGACGTCATCATTAAGTATTATATATTAATGTCAAATGTACAAAAAGGGAGAATTATAACTACAATAAATTTCAATTTTAATCTTCGTTACTTTTCATTATTTTTGTAGTCAGTGCAGTTAGGGTTTAATAATGCTGTCATAATTAAGGTTCATCTTTTATCTTTTCCTCTTTTCCTCTTTCTCTAAATATGATTGGTTTGAAGTTAATAAAAATAGTGATACTTCTATTTAGATTTATGTTTGATTTTTTTTTTAACTAATTAAGATGTATAGTGACATTTGAGGAAATGGATCCTCTACATTTCTATTCTCTACATTTTTTATAGGAGTATGAGAGAGATAGGAAGAAAAAATAAGAGAGAAAATGTGAATTTTTTCTTCCTATATATTATTATTTTATAAAATTCACATTTTTTCTCTCTTCCTCTTCCTTTCTCTCTCTTCTTTTTTAAAGTGATCTTCTTTTTTCTCTCTAACTCCACAAGACATGTATGGAGAAGGAAATGCAAATGATCCAATCTCAACATTTAACGAGGCTACATCAGTAATTAACATTCATATTATTATGTTAGCCGATAAATAATATCTAAGAGACTAAATAATTAACAATTGTGAAAAATTAGAAATTGAATTACCTATCTTTATTTGTAAGGGATTAAATTGTTGACTTAATAAAAAATAAATAAATAGTAAGTTTTCTCTTATATTTAAAGGATATTTTGGAAATTAAAAGTTTTAGTTCCATGAAGGAGATGTGATTTGAAGATTGATACATGAGCATATGCCTCACGTGCCGGAGCGTGGCCTCCTCGTTCATTCACGAGCCCTGCTCGTGCATACCACGTGAAACATGGCTTGCTCAATGCCAATGCTAATTACTTTACTAATGCCATTTTAATTAAATTGCCCCCAGTTTTAGATGAATCTATTTTTCTTCATCAAAAGCTGTTTAACTTTTTTTTTCCCATATTTTTATAATTCATATATATTTGTCATGTTTATCTATTTATATATATGTTTATATCAAACTAGAGTTAGACTATGATGCAAAATTTGTTCTAGGACATGAGATGCAATGAGTCATGGACATATGAAATGGTTAATTGTATGTAATTAGTGATGTAACCCCATATACAGTTTTGATTGATTAAAAAAAGTATTTTTTTTTATTTTTTAACATTAAATTAGCTAACCCTTGTCATAATCGTATTGATTCAGGACCCATTACATCTCATGCCCTTAAAATAAACTTTGCATCATAAACTAACCCATTAAACTATATACATGGCATTGAGTAATTAAATACTTTTATTTTTTTTTATTTTAGATATAATTAAAATTTGATAAGTTTTGGATGATCTCCTCCAATAATCGTCAATCAACCAAAACTTTTGTGTCACGTAAGGACAATACTCATTCTACCGATTTATATTTTGTAGAATTATTCTCAATACTTTTATCCATATGGTTATTATGACTCATGAGAAGTGTCTTATGATAATCTACTATTTAATTTTGGATAACTATCATTGTTTGACATGAATATGGTTTATATATTGTTGTACTTTTAACATTTACTATATTCTATGTTAACATTATTTTTAGAATTTTCAAATATTAAAGAATAAAAA
>QANZ01048206.1:57948-73749 GCA_003254925.1 Chamaecrista fasciculata
GCCTCATCCTCCACAAAAAAAAATTTAAACTGACCAATCATGCGGTGCCACGTGGCACCGCGTGATTGGTCAATTTAAATTTTTTTGGGACACTCGGATGACATCCGAGTGTCCCAAAAAAATTAAAAAAAATTAAAAAAAAAATTCCACCCGGTGCCACGTGGCACCGGGTGATTGTGCCACTTGTATTGGGACACTCGGACCATATCCGAGTGTCCCAAAAATCTAAATAGTTTTTTTTTTGTCCTAAAAATCTAAATACTTTTTTTTTATATATTATTTATATAAATAAACCCCAGTTCAATGGTTAAGTTTTATTGTTTGATTTGGCTAAGATCTATGTTTATTTTTTCAACTAATTAGAACGCTATAGGGATATTTAAAGTAACCATCAACAATTCTAAAAATTCAAAGTCGGAATCATCTATTTTCATTTTTCATTGTTGACTTAAAAAAATTGAAATACCAAATAATGGGTCCGTTTGGTTGTCCTATTTTTATTTTCTTTTCATTGAAAATAAAAAATATGATTAAAAATGTGTTTTGTATAGTTTTTTTAAAAATATTTTTTGAAACAGGTTGGAAACAGAAAACTTCAAAAAAAAATTTATAATATTCCTGAAAATAAATTCATGATATTTTATAACTTTGCACAAAAAGAAATTATTTAATCATATTAATATCACTATTTAGTAATAATTAAATTTAAAAATATATAAAAATTAGCATTGTCCAAGTTAACATATTTTTTTTAAAAAAAAATTTCCTTAAATCAAACGAAAGTTTTCTGAAAAATTTTTATATAACTTCATATATATTTCTTTTTATAAATTCTATTTATTTCTATATATGATTTAGAATATTCAATTTATACTCGTCTCTATAAAAGGCATAATAAGTGCATAACGGGTTGAAACGTCCATTTTGACTGAGTTACTCACAAAACCCATTTTCCTCAAAAAAAAAGAAAAACGAAAAATTCAAATTTGAAGTTTGGAGTAGTGTTTATAAGCACCACCCACGTATCTGATTTTCAGTTTTCTGAGCTAGCTAAAGCTTCACTGTCTATAATCATGGTGATGGTGTGGTCCCCATGTTAGTGGCATTTCGGTAAATTCAGAAAGAAGGCTTCACCGTTTTCACCTGCAAAACAGGGGTCGCTATTAACCGCCAGTTTTGTAAGCAAAATCTGTGGGGGCAGGCAAGGCGGGAAACACATAATATAATACATTATAGAGTAAACTAGCAATTTGGTCCCTCAAACATTATTGAGTTGATCACTCGACTCTTGAAAGATTAAAATATACAATTAAGTCCTTGAAAAATCAAAATGATATATCTTTTAGTCTCTAAAAGATTAAAACGGTATACTTTCTAATCCATAAAAAGGACTAATTAATATATCGTTTTGATTTTCCAGAAATTACATTGTACATTTCAATTTTTCACAATTTCCAGGATTGAATTACACGTTGGTGATCGTTAAGGGACCAAATTATTAGTTTACTCTCCATTATACAATACTGCTTTTCTCTCTTTCTTTCTTTCTTTCTTTTCTATTTTCTTTTTCTCTTTTTCATTCATTCATTGATTTCATTTCATTCTACACATTACCACTTCTCAACTCCCATAAGTCATACCACTATTCTATTCCATACAAATAGCCCCTGGTTTTCTATTTCCAATCCATTTCTTTCTCTCTCTAGTCTCTATCTTCCTGTCTCTATAAATATCTACTCCTACTTTCTCCCTTATCATTGCCTCTACTCTCATCCTCTCTTTTTCTCTCTTCTTCTTCTTCAGTCAAGCTACCCCATTTAAGAAAAAACAGGGAAGCAGTACGATAACCCTTTTCCAAATTCTCGATTTTGATCTTTTGTGGATTCTGGGTTTTGATTTTTGTTCCAAACTCTGAGGCAGATTCATTGAACTTCTAGACTCCAGAGGACTCTGGATTGGATTCAAATCTTGTGCGATCTACGTGTTTGTGAAAATGCCTGTGTGAAAAAAAAAAAAAAAGAGAAAGAAACGACAGAGAGTTTTAACTTTTTTAAGTTTTGATTTAACATGAAGGGAGAAGACATGGGTGGTGTGTCGGTGGAACAGAGGAAAGACAGAGTAGGAGGGCATCATCATCTCAACAAGGTTCATCATGTGAATAGAATCATTGCCAAGAAGAAGAAGGCATCATGCNCCAAGCTACTAGTTGAATTTGGCAGCTTCCTCTTATTTGAGTTTCTATGGAAGTATACTAAAGAAGGAAGAAAATAGAATATAATTATCATGTAGAGAAACATTCAAAGGACCAGGCACAATTCCTTCACCTCAACATGTTCAAAATCTATGCCACATCCTTGGTACTAATTGAATCTCTTATATACATATATACTTGCTATATCTGCTAGAGATAAGATAATCAATGTGTTGTTTTTATATGTCAAGTTTTGGATCATGATGTTAGTGTTGGATCATTTTGTGTCTGTGCATTTTTGGTATATTCTTCCCTGAATTACGCTAAAGTGCATACTGGAAAGCTTCATAGAAATATATGTCCAAACAGAATACAAGAGTCACCTACACAACCATTTACCAATATAATAATCATCATGTTTGTGTGTTACAGCTAGCTAACCTTCTCAAAACCAGCCATTATTATATTGCATATACTCTTAAACCTAAACTAAACAAACATAGCCTTTCTCTAAGACATCAGCTACCAAAAAATGCATGTCAGAAGCGACAATGAACCAAAGCATGTAGAATAAAAACGCCTAAAATCAGTAAGGATAGATGAAACTTCTCTCTAGAATCTAGGTTTTGCACATTTTAGTGATTCGAAGGCTCATCACCTAGCCAAAGCATGAATTGAATAGACAATCCAAAATAAACGAATGTAGTATGATAGGCTAGAAAACTTACTGCGATTATAAAACGAAGATTCCAAGCGTAATCCAAATAATGGCAGCGTCGATTGAGAAACTGTAAAAGTGGCAGGAGAAGGGATTCACGAATTTGATGAGAGATGACGATTTAGGAGACGACGAATTTGAAAGAGCTCTCTTCCAGGAGACGACGATTTAGGGACGAAGCTTCTTCGTACAGAGCAGAGAAGAGGCAAGTCGAACTGTCGAAGAGAAGCTTCTTCGATTTAGGGACGATTTAGACGACGACCTCCTCCCTCAGATTTCTAGGTTTTGCGCGGCGAAGAGAAGAGGCAAGTCGAAGCGGCGAACTGTTGAAGAAGCAGAGAAAAGCAGAGAAAAGAAGAGACTAAGCCAAACCCCTATACCCACGAAAGCAAGTCGCCAATGAAAGTAGAGAAAAGCAGAGAAAATTTTACAGGGTGAGAAGAAGAAGAAGACGCGCGAGAATGAAAAGCAGAGAAATAAAATGGAGGGAGTGGGAGGCGCCTCATTTTCTACATTATCCACGGTGAAAGTTTTTCTTTTGCACGGTTAACCTAAATGTGGCAAAAAGGAGCGCTCAGCATTTTTTTAGTCACGTTTCTTCTTAGGGTGGATAAATAAATGTGGCTATTTTGGGTTTTTTTTTGTAGTGATTAGACACTTTAAAATTAGAGAATATCTTGTAATATTTTAACAAAATAGTATTTATATTTTTTTAATTATTTATTGCAAATTGTACTTACTGTAGATGATTCATGCAACGCTTGAAGTTTACCAAAAGACAAGCTAAGTACGACAAGATTGCAAGGATCAAAATTATCTGGTAAAGTGGACGATGGATAATAGCTCCACTCGAGCACTCTCAAACTATTTGGTAAATATTGTGGGCCTCGAGAAAATTTTCCATTTATAATGATTTCTCTCAAACATGTCATTTTCTTAAAGGCTTATCCATTCCAATTGACTTCAATAACGGAAACATAAAGGTTGATTGCTTGAATGCGTCCACTCCCCTGTAAAGCCCATAGAAAAAAATTGAACCAAAGTGTAATTAATATATAAAAATGATATCTTTCGGTTGATATTCATAAAAATAGGAATGTCTTCAAAATCATATATTGATTAAGCTCATGATTCAAATGTATATACCGAATCTGTCTTTAAAACATGAAGAAAGTCCTTTTCAGACCATAATCTACTGCGTTTGCCTGGCTTTGTTGATTCTCGCCTTACAATTTCTCGACCCATGTCTTCAATAAGGTCATGCATTTGTATAGAACTATTTTCATCAATTTTTAGAAGTGATCTTTCAATCAACACTCTAATGCATGATTCTGAGCGGGGAAAACTATGATTGTAGCTCAACATTTTTGTAATGTCTTTCAATTTGAATCCTCTGTAGAAGCAAGCTATGTCAAGAAAGATTTGTTGTTGTACTTGCTCTAGACTATCATAGCTTACTTTTAGAGTCTCTAACACAGAATTCTCTGGTATTCTTTCATACATATCCAAAATACCTTCCCAATCTTCTGGATCTTGATGAGCACTCATGTGAGATCCCAAGACCTCTAAAACCAATGGAAGCCCACCCGCATATTTGACTGCCTATAACATCCTTGTACTTAGGGTCTACATCATTTTTTCCGAAAGCATGCAATCTCAACAACTCTTCAGCTTGGCTAGGTTTCAATAACTTAACGTTATATATTCTTGAAATGGCAATGTTATGTTTTTTTTTTTTTCGTAAAAGGAGGTTCATTAATNTAGTATTTGAAATTCGTGCAATTTTTTTTTTCGTAAAAGAAGGTTCATTAATAAATCCGCCAAGAAGAAGAGTACATAGAGGAGTACATAAAGGTTAAGTCAAGCAACAAACAACAAAGTAACGACAACATAAGATGAGGCAAAGTCATCCAAAACCACGGGGGAAAGAAATTCCCACTCTATCAGCAAAATGTTTGGCTGAAGCAAAAGCAGGGCATCGATCAAAAACAGTGAGATTGCATCTGGTCTTCATAGCTAGCTGGGCCAGAATGTCTGCCACTTGATTGCCCTCGCGCAGAACATGAGAGAGTCCACAGCTACTAAAATGGATAAGTGAGGACCTGCAAACATCAAGTAAAGGGGCGAGAGGATGGTGAGGGGGCACAGCATTGTTATTGATCAAATTGACAAGAGTTATGTTTTAACAACAAGTCCTTATTCCTTGTTGTTATAATGATTTTACTGCCCCGTCCAAACCAAGTGGGTTCTCCTGCTAATGCTTGTAATTGCTTCTTTTTATAGAGCTTATCTTTTATAATTGATGGAATTGTACATTCATCAACATTATCTAGAGAACCCTCCTTCTCCCATATAGTTTGAGAAAGCATTGTCTTAGCAAGTTCACGGATAGAGTACTTTTCTCTTATATTGGCAAGAAAGCATAAATGTTTAAAGTCCTTACCAATTTCATTATATAGAGCTCGTGCAAGTGTTGTTTTACCTATTCCGCCTATTCCCCAAATTCCCACCACTGTTGCTCCATCATCATTAGGCTCTTGAGTTAGACGTTTGCATACTTCTACTACTTGAGATTCAAGCCCAACTGGGAATTGTGCTATTAATCACTTTGGACACCACATCAATGATCTCTTCTATAAAGGAAAATTCATATGTTTTGGAACTATACAATTACAGAAATATATACAAAGTCAGACCACCAAATAAAAAAATTTCCAAACTTGGTCAAGAACAGACACGTATTTATATTAGTGGTTTAGTATATGATAAAAAAATATAAATATCAGTTTAATTAGTTTTAAGCTTGGGAAAAAATATTTCTGTTTCCTCCAAACAATCAATAAGTCTAAGTTGACTCAATAAAAAAGAGGGACTGAATAATAAGTTTTTTCTTATTTTAATTACATGTAATATTTTTACATTAGTATAAGTGGGAGGACGACCACAAGGCTCCTCCCACATATAATATAGTATAGATATAAATATATATATATAATTAAAAGTTCATAAATTTTGATGGAACCTTTAAAAAATATAATATATAATCATAATATATGTCATATGTGTTATTATTTTATATTGTTTGTCACGTTAAAATCACAAAAATTTAATTTTAAATTCTGAAATTTATGATCCTAATTAGAAACGACTATTTTCCGTCTTTAATTTGATCCTTTTTTGTGGTTGTTTTCACATTTTAGAGACGGATTTAGAGACGAATTTTTCCATCTCTAATCTAATTGTAAAAATTTATTTGTTATTTGTTAGCAAACCACCAAGCATACTGTACCCTTCTTGTGACAGCTCCTGGGCTTGGTCAGTACATTTCTGGTGCCATCCTCTTTGAGGAAACTCTCTACCAATCCGCTGTTGATGGCAGGAAGATTGTTGATATCCTCAAGGAGAAGAACATTGTTCCTGGTATTAAAGTCGACAAGGTAACCTACTCTTTTGTTTTAGTTTGCTTCCCTTTAATTTTAGAGATACTAATGGAAATTAAATTGATTATAATTGTATCTTTTAGCGAGTAATTCTTATCATTTTCTCTTTTAGGGACTAAATTGAGAAATTTATAACGTTTTAAAGACCAAATCATTAATTTACTCTTGATCTTACTTTCTGAATGCTATTTCGCATTCTGGTGTGCCTTAAACAAATATGTAGAGAACATATGGCAGGAGTGTTTTTGCTCCTTACCAATATGATCTGTGTTGGTGTTCATGTTTAATAGTAGGATCATTTGGCATGTGTTAAGCTGATATTAAGGTATTTCCATACCTGACATGAGCATTAGCCATGTTATATGTTACTTATTAAGAAAATAAACATCTATTTACTGTATGTTTTAACATTAATTAGCATAAAATTTTAATGGTGGGTCATAAGTGAGATTCTTTTCATAGCAATCAAGGATTTTATGAGATTTGTGTAAGTTTGTCCTCCCTTTATAAATACTCATCTGCTATGTATGGATCTTTTGCTTGANTTGATAGTAGGATCATTTGGCATGTGTTAAGCTGATATTAAGGTATTTCCATACCTGACATGAGCATTAGCCATGTTATATGTGACTTATTAAGAAAAGGGTAAATTACACAAACGGGCCCTGTGGTTTGGCCCATTTCCAGATAGGGTCCTGTGGTTTAAAAAGTGTCAAATAGGGGGTCTGTGGTTTGCTCGGTTACAAAATTTAACGGAAATCTTGGCTAAAATATTATTTTAAGACCATAACTATTAATTTTTATGCGTTTCACTCCCTAATATAACGGAAGTTGACTTTTTGGGGCTATTTTGTAATTTTAATATCTCAAAAGTTTTATTTATTTACATTAAAGTCCTTTTCCTTTTATAATATAATCAAAATTGAAGAAAAAAAAATAAAATTGGGGGTTTAATTTGATTTCACCTAAAACAAAACAACATTCCTTTCTTCTTCGTCTTCTCTCTGTCTTCTTCCTCCCCTCTTCTTTTTCTTTTTCCATCTCTTTCCAATTTCCATCATCATCTTTATCATCATCATCATCAACAAAAAAAATCATTTTATTCATAATAAAAACCCTAATTCATCATCTAATACAACAAAAACACCACACTCCACAACGTTAGTGTAACCTCAAAAATGACGCCGCATCAATTGACCCCATTATAAACACATTCATGGCCACACACAACGACAGAACCCACGGCATTGACGGCTTCCCCCAAATCTTCGGCTTCCTCGCTTCTTTCACCGTCAATTGAAGCCCTAACGTTGCAAAAGAAAAGACCAAACGGGCATAGTAAGCGGCCGACCCGACGGAGGAACAAACGATTAGGGTTATGAATCTGACGAGTTTGTTGAGAGGAGATTGGCGAGGACGTCGTGGCTTGTGAAGAATGCGACGATGGAATGCCAGGAAGAAGGAAGGAATCTTGTTTTTATTTATTTTTGGGTGAAATCAAATTAAATCCCCAATTTTATTTTTTTTCTTACATTTTGATCATATTATAAAAGGAAAAGGATCTTAATGTGAAAGAATAAAACTTTTGAGAGATTAAAATTACAAAATAGCCCCAAAAAGTCAATTTCCGTTATATTAGGGAGTGAAACGCATAAAAATTAATAGTTATGGTCTTAAAATAATATTTTAGCCAAGATTTCCGTTAAATTTTGTAACGGAGCAAACCACATACCCCCTATTTGACACTTTTTAAACCACAGGACCCAATCTGAAAATGAGCCAAACCACAGGACCCTTTTGTGAAATTTACCCTTAAGAAAATAAACATCTATTTACTGTATGTTTTAACATTAATTAGCATAAAATTTTAATGGTGGGTCATAAGTGAGATTCTTTTCATAGCAATCAAGGATTTTATGAGATTTGTGTAAGTTTGTCCTCCCTTTATAAATACTCATCTGCTATGTATGGAGCTTTTGCTTGATGCTGCTGAGTATGAATTCTTTTACTTCAATAACCAATAGTTCAATACGAAAATTCTGGTATAGGTGTATTCTTTTACTTCAATTTGTGTTCATCTAGTTGCATGAATCATGATAATAGATAGGCTATGTTTGTATGTGCAGAAAAAAAAATTCTGTGAGATTTATTTTGCATGGGCAACTACATATATATGAGGCTTGTCATAAAGCTTTGGGTACTCTTAAATTTAAGCCATTTTTATCTTTATTATGTATTAACTTCTCTTTTTCTTGATTTGAACCATTGCAGGTTGATAATAAATTTTGCAATTTGAAGGAAGTTGTTGTCCAAGTAATAAAGCATTGTAAGATACTTCATACTTGTTGAAGTTAGTATGTTGTATTCAATTAATAGCATATAAATCCTAACACTATTTAGTCTGTGTTTCAATGAAGTTTGTATCTGTATAATGTATATCAATATAAATATATATTTATTAGAATCTTTTCTGATTTATTAAAGTTATTTGAAGGGAAAATGTAAGTTGATTATGTTGATAGTAAAAAAAGGCAATAGTAACAGGCCAAAAAAAAAAGGCAATAGTAGCGGTTTAAACCGCTGCTACTTTTACAAACACAAAAACATAATTAGAGACGGAATTATACACAGAATAGCCGTGTCTAATTAGAGACGGATTTAGAGACGGAATATATCTATGTCTAATTTTAGACACGGAATTCCGTCTCTAATTTTGGTTCGGCCTTTTTCGGGACGGAATTTGGTCCGTCGCTATTAGAGACGGATTTTGACAAATTAGAGATGGATTTTTCCGTCTCTAATTGTTGTTTTTCTTGTAGTGTGATACGGTGACATGCCTTTAAAATGAAAAGTCCATGCTTTATTGATAATAATCATTAAATATTGTCTTCTCCTATAAAGTATGAACACTGGACACATGACACTACACGGACACGGACACACCGTCACCTCAAATTCTTAAAGTTACATGATACGACAAGACATATATTTATATATATGTATAAAAAATTAAAAGTTCATAAATTTTGAAGAAACCTTTAAAAAATATAATATATAATCATAATATATGTCATATGTGTTATTATTTTATATTGTTTGACACGTTAAAATCACAAAAAAATGATTTTAAATTTTGAAATTTATGAATATGTGTTGCATAAGTGTCGTACAGGTGTCCGATACGGACATATGTCTAACACGGCGACACGCCCTTAAAATAAAATATCTATGCTTCATTGGCCTTCTAAAATATTACTTAAAATATTGTACATATGAACAAAATTCATCTTTCCTGATTTTGAAAATAATTTCACATAAAAAATATATATTTTTTATTCATTTGATTATTAAATTTATTTTTAAAAATTTCGATAAATTTAAATCAAGTTAAATACCTTTAAATAATGGCCAATTTTCACTTATTCTAAAATATTATATAGGAAAATTTTAAATAATGAGAAATTCATTACTATTATCAACGTTAGATATTTGAATAAAAAAATTTAAGTGATATAGAATAATAAATGATATTATTTAATATTTTCTTAATTATCTAATCTCTTATTAATAATTATTTATTCTCTAATTTTTTTCGTCTATATATATTCACTATTAAAAAAATAATAAAAACTTGACTTTATTCTTAACCATCTTTAGTTATTGTTAGACAAGTTGGTTTGGGATTCCTTATCATATTTTGATAATTAATTTGGATGCCATTTCAAGTACATGTGGTAAAGTGGAAGTATGATATTTTGAATTCAGTAATAGAAATTAAAGCGTGGATACTTGAAGAATGGTGTAAAATGTGGAAGTCTATGATGCTTATGTGTTGTAGTTGATTGGAGTTAGTTAATTAGTTAGAGGATGAATCGGTTAGTTAGCTGATTTAGTTGCTTATAATATAAGTTTTACACGATTCATCATGTTCTATAAATAAAGCATCTATTTTACACATTTTACTCAAGACTTTCATTGAATAATATTTCAGTTTTCATTAAGAAAAGAAAAGAAAGCATCTTTAGTGGCTGCCACTCAAGGAAATGGAGTTTTTGCTCAGGACAATGGTGATTTGGATTCAATGGTGGCTCATGGAAACAATTCTGACATAATAGAAGAATTCTCTTGGACATCATACATTTCAGATCAACCTAGAATGCTAATGATTTCCATTCCTTTGAACACTACAATGTGAATCTTCTTGGCTGCAATGTGCATCTCCTTGGCTGTGAAAAATGAGATGAGGTTCATAGATGGGACCCTACGACCTACAATTGATGAAGAAGGTTCCAAGAAGTGGGCAAAAGCCTATGCTATAGTGAATGAGCAACAAGATTATCAGCATATCCAACCAAGAATTTGTACCAAAACTCACCTAATTTAACTTCTTTCTATATCAACCAAAGAAAATGTGATTTAACACTTTCACAGTAGGAAATAATTAATAATAAGGGTAACTAGCAGAAATTAAATTGTAAAAATATGAAAATCTGGGAATCACATGCAATTCTCACATCATATTATGCATATCAAATGTTTCCCTTGGATAAACACTCGAGCTCCAATATGGCAATCCATGTGGTGTTTTTTTTTGTTGCCCAACGTATTCCCCAGTCTGACAGGCCAGGGACTAATGTTAGAAGAATATAGTAGGCTTTTGATAGAACACGAAAACAGAGTAGGCTTTGATAGTGTGGTCACTGTCCTTAAGGAAATTAAGCCCCCACTATTTGTATGTTGCTGGGTGTTTATGGCAGATTTCCTCCAGGATTTACAAAGCCTGGTGTTATAGACAGCAATACTATAACACCTTCTGAACACAAAACAGAGAAAGATAAGTTGAATATGAGATTCTCTGTTTTTTTAGAAGAAGTGTTATTTATAGGAAAAATCTGAACAGATACAACCTTTCAGATTCTAACATAAATAACAGGTTACAACCTTTCATAAATGAACATTCATATCTGTTCATGAATGGGCACTTCTCTGTTTATAATTCAAATTAATTAATTAATTAATCAATTCGAAAAAACAATAATTAAAAGTTTTTTAATCAAGTCCTTTGTTTGGACTAACTTTAGTTTTTATTCCGAACTCTGTTACTTCATTAAGAGTAAAAATACTCACCCTCTAGTTCATAAGTACTTTTAAAACTCAAGCACTCGATAACTATCACTAATCATAACTTGTTGTTACCTTTTGAACTTTTAGAATTGCATAGCAATAACAAAAGTAAGGTTTCTGTTATGAGTGATATATTTCATAGTTTCTTCAAACCCATGACTCTACTAGTACTATCAACTAAATCTCTCGAGAGTCCTTTAGTCAATGGGTCAACAAGATTGTCTTTTGACCTTACATAGACAACAGTGATGATCCCATCTGAAAGTAGTTGTCTTATGTATTCATGTCTTAAGGCTATATGTCTTGACTCACCATTGTAAATCTTACTCAATGCTCTAGACATAGTTGCCTGACTATCACAATGCAAGAGAACAACTAGCATAGGTTGTGGCCACAACTCAATATCTAATAACAAATTTCTCAACCATTCTGCCTCTTTTACTGTGGCTGCTAAAGCCAAAAATTCAGACTCCATTGTAGAATGAGTGATACAAGTGTTTTTTAGAAGCCCATGAAATAGCTCCTCCACCCAAAGTAAATATCCAACCGGATGTTGACTTATTGTCACTTACACTAGTTATCCAACTAGCATCCCAGTATCCTTCTAAAACTGAAGGAAACTTATTATAAGACAATGCATAGGACTTTGTTCTTTTAAGATAACCAAAAACTCGTCCTATTGCTTTCCAATGATCACTACTAGGATTATGTGTGTATCTGGACAGTTTCCCAACAGCAAAAGCTATATCAGGTCTAGTGCAATGCATTGCATATATTACACTACCAATTGTACTGGCATAGTCTAATTGACTAACTGATCTACCCGAGTTTTCAACCAACTTTTCAGATACATCATATGGCGTATTATATTCTTTAATACCTAAATGATTAAACTTGGTTAGAAGCTTGTCAATGTAATGTGTTTGATTTAAAGTAAATCATCCATTACATTTTTTAACTTTAATTCCTAAGATAGTATCAACTTCTCCCAAATCTTTCATTTTAAACTGAGAAGACAAATACTTCTTAGTATCCTTAATACCTTGCATGTTGGTACCTATGATTAACATGTCATCAACATATAGACATATTATCACACCATAATTTTTTGTGAACTTAGAGTCAATGCACCTATCTGCTCCATTATGTTTGAAACCATTTGATAATATTACTTTATCAAACTTTTCATGCCATTGTTTTGGTGCTTGTTTTAATCCATATAAAGATTTAATCAATCGACACACTTTCTTTTCATTACCAGGAAGCACAAATCCCTCAGGTTGCTCCATATAAACTTCCTCATCTAGACCACCATTTAGAAATGCTGTTTTCACATCCATTTGATGAATGTATAAATCATAAATTGATGCTAATGCAAACAGAATTCTAATAGAAGTGATCCTTGCCACAGGAGCATAAGTGTCAAAATAATCTACTCATTCCTTTTGCCTAAAACCTTTAGCAACCAGTCTAGCCTTGAAAGTTTGTAGAGACCCATCAGTATTATATTTCCTTCTAAATACCCATTTACACCCAATGGGTTTAGAATTATGAGGCAAATCAGTTAATTCCCATGTACCATTAGATAGAAGGGAATCCATTTCATCATTTATGGCCTCCTTCCGAAAAGCAGAATCTCTTGAAGCTATTGCTTCACTATATGTTTTGGGATCGTCTTCCACATTAAGAACGATAGGAATTTTATTAAGCACCTCAGACCTACTTCCTTCAAGTAAAAAGACTAGTGCTTGAGAAGATATAAAATCAGAACCCAAGTTCTTTTCTTTCCTAGCTCCTTGACTTCTCCTTGGTTCATCAAGAGATTCAATTAATTTTCTTTTCTTTGATGAACTAGGAACAGAATTCTCCACATTTCCTCCTATAGTAATTGTTTTCTCTGGGTCACCAGGATTTGAGGTATGTGAATCACCTATAAATTTGGTTTCAAGAAATTCAACATCTTTTGACTCTATAATGACTTTAGACTCAATGTCTAACAAACGATATGCTTATGAATTTTCTGCATATCCTACAAAGATGCTTTTAATTCCTCTAGGACCTAACTTTGTTCTTTTTGGATCTGGTACTCTGTAATATGCCAAGCACCCCCACACCTTCAAGAAATTTAAGTTGGGTGTTCGTCCTTTCCATAATTCATATGGAGAAACCTTAAATTTCTTTGAAGGTATTCTGTTATGTACAAAACAGGCAGTCAATAAAGCCTCCCATCATAGATTCATTGGCAAACTAGCATGCAAAAGCATAGCATTTATCATATCAACCAATGTTCTATTTTTTCTTTCTGCAAGACCATTTTGTTGTGGGGTACATGGAGCAGTTGCTTGATGAATCAAACCATTTTTTTCACAGAATATAGAAAATTCATTGGAGAAGTATTCTCCTCCTCTATCACTTCGTAGAATTTTAATTTTCTTTTCCATTTGATTTTCAACAACTGCTTTATAATTTTTAAACATATCTAGTGCTTGATCCTTTGTTTTCATTAAGTAAACATATGTGAACCTAGAATGATCATCTATAAAAGTTATAAAATACCTATTTCCTCCTCTGGTTAATTGACCATTTAATTCACAAATGTCAGAATGCACAAGGTCAAGTAAATTTGTTGATCTTTCATTCTTAGGAAAAGGTTTCTTAGTCATTTTGGCTTGAATGCATATTTCACATTTTCCAGAAACTTTGTCTAAAGAAGGAAGTAAATTATGTTTTGACATAAATTTAACTGAATCATAATTCACATGTGATAATCTAGCATGCCATAAGGTAGAAGATGACTCAATCATATAAGCATAATTATTCACTTTATTATTATTAACACATAATTTGAACATCCCATCACAAGAATAACCTTGTCCAACAAATACACCATTCTTAGAAAAAATAACCTTTTCTGCCTCTAACACAGTTTTAACACCCCTTTTACATAAAAGACTGGCAGAAACTAAATTCTTTCTAACATCAGGGACATGGAATACATTTGTCAGAATCATTTTCTTTCCAGAAGTAAACTCTAATTCCACTATTCCCTTTCCAAAGACCTTGGCTGGATTATGATTCCCCATCAACACATTTTCTTCATTGGTTGTTACTTCGTAGTGCTTGAAGTAACTTTTATCATTACAGACGTGAACAGTTGCTCCAGAATCATACCACCAATCATTAGATTTTGCAGAAGTTGCCATATTGCATTCAGTTACCATACTTATGTTTAAAGCAGTAACCATTGCAATAATCTCTGAAAGAGAGGTGTCTTTTTCAATGACGTTTGCCTTTTTCTGCCTAACACCCTCTTCCATCTTTACTTTTTTATAAAATCTGCAATCTTTCTTGAAATGACCCTTTTTACCACAGAAGAAACAACTCTTGTCGTTCTTCTTGTTGTTAGAAGAATTGTCTTTCGTGAAGTCATTGAATTTCCTCTTGTTTCCCGCCTTATTATTTCCAGGCTTTCCAGAATTACTTGGCTTCTTTGACTCAATTATGTTTACTTTAGACTTAGATTCTAAAGCATATTTATTTTCATGAAATCTGGTTTCTTGTTTAATACGAATATGCTTTAGTAATTGGTCTATAGTAAAATCCTCAGAAGTATGTAGTAACTTTTTTCTGTAATCATTCCAAGTGGGTGGCAATTTTGAAATAACAGCAGCCACTTGAAGAGATTCAGAAACTTCAATTTGTAAATCTTTGAGTCTAGAAACCAAAACAAGTAATTCATCAACTTGTTCCATGATAGATTTAGAATCTACCATTTGAAATTCAAAAAATTTCATACTCAAAAATCTGTCAATGCCTTGTTTCTCAGAAGTATATTTATTTTCCAAAGCATTCCAGATTTCTTGTGGAGATTTGATTGGACGAAATAAATCATATAAACGATCAGAAAGAGAGTTTAGGATAAAACCTCTACAACGCACTTCATCTTCTTCACGTTTCTTTCGATTTGCCACGACTTCTTCAGTATCGTTTTCAGATGGTAGTGGTATTTCTGGCAGATTGGAACTGAGTATATAAGAAATTCACAGTTCTGTAAGTAGAAACAGCAACTTGTCCTTCCATCGTGTGAAATTGGTTCCATCAAAGCGGTTGAGTTTGAGAACATCTGGATTGAACAATTTCTTTACTCCAGTAGTCTCCATCTCGAATTAATTTCCTTAAGATTGTTAGAAGAATATAGTAGGCTTTTGATAGAACACGGAAACAGAGTAGGCTTTGATAGTGTGGTCACTGTCCTTAAGGAAATTAAGCCCCCACTATTTGTATGCTGCTGGGTGTTTATGGCAGATTTCCTCCAGGATTTACAAAGC
>QANZ01048215.1:0-15584 GCA_003254925.1 Chamaecrista fasciculata
ACATATCTAAAGGATGATTGACCCTAGGGCACAATCTCCATCATTTACCTCCACATTAATTATTAGCTTATTGGTGTCTACTTATTTAATGATAACATTATTTGCATCAATTATTTAGTTATGATTTTGTTTATTTAAAAAATCATTATATATATAATTGATGGAATTTTTTATAATTGTTTTTACGAAGATTGACTTTTTATAAAAAAAAAATCAATTTTCAAGTTTATTACCTTAGCTGATTGTGTCCTGTGGATATAAGGTATCTAAATATTCTTGTAGTCTAAAAATAGAATATATTTTTGTTAAGTAAAAGTTCAATAATAGAAATTGTCGTATCATAATATGATACGACAATTTCTATTATTGAACTTAGTTATCATATCCATATATTACTCAAAATGATTTTTCAAAGTGTTTATATGATAAGTAAAATCAATTTTTCACTCTCTGGCCAAAAAACAAATCAATTTTTCACAATAAAATAATTTATATTTTAATCAAAATTTAATTAAAACCTATATGTACACAACCCAACGACAATGAATTAAATTACAAAAATGTTATATGGTAAATTTTAAATCACATCAAGCCAAACTAATCTGGTCGGTCACACTTTTTAGTTTTTACATAAAGTCCAATTAAGGAAGGTGCAGCCGAATCAATAATTGATTAACATCATATATTAAAAAAAAAAAAAGATTAACATCTTAGCATAATGCTGCCGAAGAGATCTGACATTCGATGACTGCTTTTGGAAATAGAAATTTCACGTGGCTTTCATGGATTTGGAGAAATATTCAAAGTAGACCAAAGACCAATTTGGGTCCCTAATTTTTGTGTATAGTTCGGTTTGAAGGATAAAACTTTAATACTCAAAACTTGATGAGTAAAAGAAATATGTATACTTAGATCTTGATCTTGTAATCTTGAAGAGAGTTTCTTCCCTCTGCCCTTTTTCTCTACATGTTCTCTGATGGTTGAGAACCTCTCATTTTCTTATCCTCTTATCTCAAATGTGAGGCTTGTGTATGTCATGAAGGAAGAGAGAAGGGTATATAAAACCCTACTAGGCTCTAGTTCCTCCTAAGGCCAACAACCATCACATTGGGTCTCCTTTAATTAGACTCAGTCCATTAGTCACATGGGCCACATAATGAAATTATAAAATAATCCAACATTCTCCCACTTGGCCCATGTTACGTCTTGAAGATTCAACAACTTTAATTGCGCACTATAAATTGAATCTAACAAGCCATCTTTAATTTGAATTGAAAAGATCGGATCATGGCGGTCACAAGTTCATAATAACTTGATTCCATCCATGTACCACAAATCAAAACAACTCATAACAACTTTAATTTGACAACACTTTAATTATGAACTTTTATTGCTGTCTTACAAACATTACTGCATGCAACCATGGTGTGAATAACAATTATGCAAAATACAACTTTAATTGAATTCATAAGTGTCATAACCATACAAGCAAGATCATTTCATGTATATATATACATGTTCGAATATCATACTAACAATGACTTATCTATAATGCCCATTCTTTCAACATGGCCAATAAATGTTTTGGGCAGTAATCATTTCGTTAGCGAATCCGCTATCATCATATCTGTACAATATGCTCGATGAACACTTTTGATTTTGCACCTCCTCTTTAATAGATAAGTATTTTATGTGTTTTGCACCCTTATAATATCTATCATTATTGAAGAAGAAAATAGTTGCAGAACTATCAAAATAAAGTCTTAACGATCTAGCTATACTGTCGACAATACTTAGACCAAAGACAAAGTTCCGCAACCACAATTTATGAACAGTGGCCTCAAAGCATGCCACAAATTCAACTTATATAGTGGGAATAACAATAACAGTCTACTTTCCTTTTTTCCATTATACGGCTCTTTTAGCCAAAAAAAAAACATATGACAAATGTAGATTTTTCTTGAACCTACATAACTAGCATAATCTGAATCCGAATAGCCTACCACCTCATGATGGCCTGACTTTCTATATGTGAGTAAATGATCCTTAATGCCTTGCAAATATTTTAGAACTTTCTTTGCAACTTTAGATGATCTGTTCTAGGATTAATTTAATGTTGGCCTAACATTTCATCATCAAAACTGAAAATTGACCGAGTACATGTTTGAATATACATTAAACTCCCAACTATAGATGCATATGGAATAGACTCTATTGCCTTTCGTTCCAAATCACTCTTTGAACATTTTTTTTTCTTGTTCACTTTCTGAATTGGAACTATCCTTGCAGAGTAATTTTCCATCATAAATTTCTCTAACATTTTGTTAATATATCCTTTCTGAGACAATCCTAACTTTTCTTGTGATCTATTACGGAATATTTCTATTTCTCACATATGATGTCTCAGCCATATATTTCATTTCAAAATTATTAGAGAGAAATTTCTTTACATTATGTAACAAGCCAACATCATTAGTAGCAAGAAAAATATTATCAACATATAGAACTAATATGATAAACTCGCTCCCACTGACCTTCATGTATATACACTGATCAACAGTGTTTTCTACAAAACCATATGACACAATGATATTATTGAACTTTAGATACCACTGTCAGGAAGTTTGTTTTAGTCCATATATTGACTTATTTAATTTACACACTAACTTTTCATTACCTGTGGTCAAAAAACCTTCTGGTTGGTCCATATAAACTTTCTCTTGTAAGTCACCATTAAGAAAGACGGTCTTTACATCTATTTGATGAAGCTCTAAATCATAATGAGCCACCAAAGCCATAAAAATTCTTAAAAAATCTTTCTCTAAAACTGAAGAGAGGGTTTCTTTTATAGTCAATACTATCCTTTTTGAGTAAAACCTTTGGTAACATGTCTGGTCTTATACCTTTCTATGTTGTCGTTAGAGTCTTGTTTGGTCTTGAAGACCCATTTACAACCTATTAGTTTTGAACCTTCAGACAACAACACTAGATACCAAACTTAGTTGTCATTTATTAATTTCAACTCTTCTTTTCATAGCATTGAACCACCTTTTCAGAATTTCTTCATTCCATGGCTTCTTTAAATGAGACTGGATTTTCATCAATACTTGAGTCACATTCATGCTCAAGTGAGTAAACAATATAATCACTTGAAATAGCTGGTCTTTTCTCCCTTGTAGACCTCCGTACTGCTATTTCTTGTGGTATCTCTTGTACATTTATCACTTGTTCATTTGTGACTTGTTCATAAATAGCTAATTCATCATTAATATCATCATCTAGTGGATTTGAAATATTATTTTGTTGTTTTGACATGTTGTTAGACATTGATACAACAAGATGAACAACAAGAGAAGAAACATTATATGTTTCCCTTTGAAATTCTTTAATATCCACCTTACGTGAATCACTACTCCCACTAGATTGACCATTTTCAATGAATCAAGCATTGTCAGACTCAACTATTCTTGCACCATGGTTAGGACAATAAAATCTGTACCCTTTTGACTTTTCAGGATAGCTAATGAAATACCTACTAATGGTTCTTTCATCGAGCTTCTTTTCATGCGGATTATAAATCTTTATTTCTATTAGACAACCCTAAACATGAAGATGCCTTAAGCTAGGATTCTTTCCTATCCACAGTTCATAAGGAGTCTTAAGAATTGTCTTACTAAGAACCTTAGGTATACAACAGTCTTTAATGCATACATCCATAAGGATAAGGGTACAGTACTATGATTTAACATACTCCTAACCATTTTCATAAGAGTACGATTCCGCCTTTCAACTACACCATGTTGGAGATTCCCCAGGGAAACACGCAGCAGAAGAAACGTAAATTAAAAAAACTTGAGCCCCCGAGGAAAAACCACCCTGAGATCCGCTAGCTGAAATTTAAAACCAGATATGAAAAGTGTTATACCTCAGGCTTTCAATCGGATTCGTGATACTGGTGAGTCTAGAAGTCCGTCTCCACGTCCTTCCTCTACCGGTGATCTACACGAACAGTTTCCCGAACACGAGGTGCTAGCCTCCACGCCTCTTTCTCCAAAGAGACTCGGGATCCAATCTACAGATTCTGAATTCAGGAACTCTTTCTTTGAACTCCAGGTGAATGGCGCCACAGATCAACAATCAGCAACAAAACTCCTTTTGTTCTATTGTTGTCTTCAAACCCGTAGAACCCACAACTTTCGATAACTCTTCTAACTCCTTAGAAGAAAATCGACTTCTCTCTCTAGGAAGGGTGTCGAAATTTTCTCTCTCTACAAGGAGGAATTCGACTTCTCTCTATTTGTGAGCTAGGGTTTCAGAATGTGCAAGGCATGAACATTGTTGGAGCTAGGCGACTTGCAGGCTTTTATATTTACTAAAATTACACTAATTTTATAAATATAAAATCTATGATATTCTATAATATCATTAATTTCGGCTTTGAATATCTAATTAAAATATTCCTAGAATATCTTAATTCAAATTCAAATAACCAACTCAGAATCACAATTTGAAGATCAAATCTTCCAAGTGGGACCCATGAGTCTAGGAGCCTATTAGCTCCTTTAATTGGGAATTTTATAAATAAAAAATAACTCCTAAAATTAAGGAGCCATAACCAACTTATATTATCCCAATATTTTGAATTAAAATATTACAATAATATTTCAAATTCAAATTTGAATTTCGAATTTAGTTCCAATATTGAATTAAAATATTACCCCCAAAATATCTTAATTCAAATCTAAAATCTCAAATTCAAATTCAAATCCATGACTTAATTAACAAAACATTTCTATTAATTAAATCCATTTAATATGAGGCGCCACCCTCAACTAAATATTAGGAAATTTTACAAATTAATAATCTCCTAACTTTTAGGAATTATTTAATTTATTATTTCCCAATATTTAAATTGCAAATAATTAATCTCTATTAATTATTTACCAATTATTTAAATCATGTAGAAAATTTAAGACAAGACATAATGTCCCAGACATTTCCTCTGTGTCTTAAATTAGGCCACGGAGTGACCCACGAATTACCCTAATTCGTGTCCCTTAAAAGGTGTGTTCTAATCCTGCTCGTGTGTGACCCAGCAGGCCCCACGTGAAGTTGGCAGTAGGTCATCCCCATGTCCTACAAGTCGTGAGCGGACTCTAGCAAGCCATCGCGACTACCCAAAACACGTGAGTGAATCGATCGTTACCAGAACCGATTTTAACCTTCGTACCTCCTAGGCACCGACCCTATTGTTCTGCGATATCTTGGTCATGGATCAGGCACGGGAAAGTCATCCATGATCCAAACCTTTACTTTCTCGATTCCTTGAGTAAGTCCCAATATATTGAGTGGCCACTCCTTTTCCTGGACAGACTCATCGAGGGCGCCAGTAAGATATCTCCCAATTTAATGGGGAACAAAATCCCAGTCTTGGTCAGTCCACATTCCTCAGCACGGCAATCAACCAGACCCGTACTTAGCCCTTATGGCTACCCTGCTACGGGCAACGTTAGACTAAGCCAAAGTCTGACAACTGCAACGCCGGAATAATGATGACCTCAGGTCTAAGGCGTCGTGACAGGCGTACAAGAGAGGCAAGCTGATGACTAAACCCATGCAGGACTCTCCGGGTCAGTCCAGCAACTCGTAACCCCTTACGTAATTGCACCATGACTCTCGTTCCAGCATCTAGTGCGTGCATCCCTATGCACCGAGGTCATGCTGATCTTAGTTCATTTTCGCTCCCACGAAAATAATCGATCAGGGACAGATTTAGATTAATTATCATATAATTAATCATGGACGAAATCACAGTAAACATGCTAATAATGTGAAAACCATTAATTTATCTCTATAAATTAATCCATATGTTCATAACATATACAGAAAAGGATTGGCCCTAGGGCACAATTCCTATCACACCATTTTGTTGAGGTGTACCAGGCATTGTATATAAAGCACATATGCCACAACTTTGAAGAAACTTTGCAAATGAACATGTACACTGTCTACTTTTATTAAAATTTCCATAATATTCACCACCCTTATAAGATCTCACAACTTTCACTTTTCTATTTAATTGTCTTTTTACCTCATTTATGAACACCTCTAGGGCATTCATAAAATGAGACTTTTCATGCAGTAAATATAAATAACAATACTGTGAGTAATCATCGATAAAGGTAATAAAATTCTTTTCACCATTCCAAGATGGAGAATAAAAAAAGATCACAAATATTAGTGTGTATCAATTTAGGAAGTTTACTGCTTCTTATGGCTGAATTCTTTAATAAGTGTCTAGTTTGCTTACCTTTAATGCAATCTATACACATTTCCTAATCAACAAAATCCAATTGAGGTAAGATTTCACTTTTCACTGACCTCAAAATCCTTTCTTTGGATTTATGACCTAACCTTTGATGCCATAAGAAAGCAAAACATTCATTATGTGTACTACATTTGTTAACTATACTTCGTTCAACATGAAACAAGGGTTCAACAACATTAACATTAAGATTAAAACAATACAAGTTGTCAATTAAAATACCTAAACCATAAAAGGAATTACATTTATACAACGAAAAGGTATGGTTTCTAATCTTAGCATTAAACTTACATTGTTGCTTTATCCCTCTTCTTGTCCTTCCTTTCATATTTTAACTTGCCACTATCAGCTTTTTTATGGAATGTGAGATTAACATAATATTCCTTCAAATTTCTTTAATCTCACTTCCTCTTGAATTAATATGGCCTTAATTTCTTGAAAGTTCCATTTTTCTCTTTAAAGGTGTTATAATTTACTTGGAACTTATCAAATTCAAGAGGGAGTGAGTTAATAATAAACTGTACTAAGAAGGAATCACTCACTTCCATACCCATTAATCTCAGCTTTGCTGCCAAGTTTACCATACTTGTCACATAATCATGAATGGACCATAACCAACAAAATTTCTTGATCGTTGGCTCATTCATCAAGTTAGAAACAATAGACTTATCAGTTATGTCCAAAATGGGAGTATTCTTTAATTTTCAACATGAACTCCTTCGCATTGTTCGTCTTAGGCATTGATGAATTAACATTTTCTGTCATCATCATTTTCATCAAGTTCAACTTCAACCTATTAGACCGCTTCCAAACCCAATAAAGAGACTTGTCAGCTTTAGTACTGGTCTCAATAATGGTTGTAAGGTTTTTATCACAAACTAATGCAAGGTCTAAATCCATAACACCCAGTTGAAACTGGATCCGTTCAGACCAATATGCATAGTTCAATCCATTCAACTTGACCAATCAATTACCTATACTGAACAAAATCAATGGAAATTGCAAACATTATACAAACTCACACTTTAATGCTTTGAGAAAACATAAATGGATTCAGATAAATCATAATCTTTAATTATGTAAATAAGTTCACCTTTGGGTAATCCTCAAATACATAGCCTTAACCAATATTGATGCAAACAAGATCAAACTTTAATGAATTATATCAAAAATACTATAGTCAACATGCATGTTATCTTTGGATATACAAACACATTTACCAAGCATATTAATAAATCCCTTTAAATGTCACTAATCATAAGCAATGATCCACCTCTAGGTGATCTCCTAGCATTATAATTAATAATCTCAATTGTTCAATATAACCTTTCATATAATTTAATTGCATCACATTATCATGAACAATTGATATACATAATTAAATATCTAAATACCTCTCAAGCTAGGCCACTTTGGTGACTAACAAGCTCTCCTTTCATTTAAATATTTTATATATGCAAACTTTATTTGTGATATTAAATCTCCAATTTCATTTGTACAACTATACATATAAGATTGAAAACTATTATTCCATAATTTCAATACTTATATAACATTTATGTACATAAAAGAGTAACTATTTCAAAGCTTTAATTCATATATCTTGATCCCAATATCATATACATGAGAACAATAAATTTAATAAGATATATGAGTTCATCCATGCATCTTTCATATAAGGTCCAAACAACAATTTCATAAGGACAATAATTCCAACAAAACATAGGTTTAAATTCACATTCAAACATCAACTTTACATATTCATTAATCCATGAATAATCCATTTAAGAGCTCACCAAACAAGCCATATTCACATATAATCTATACATAAACATCAAATACTTAAAAGCCATAACTTGCAGAACTCACGCATGGCAAAAGGCAACTATACACAACTCATTTCTTCATGAATAAAGCATATGCGGGCCCACTAACCAAACTTACATATACATTATATGTAAACATTAACAATTCATGGCCAAAATGAATGCACAGCATCCATTCAATATATATATATATATATTCTATTTTCATGCTATGGAACGACGCACAGGATTTGACCGAACTAATCTCTAATGCGAATAACAACATTCATTTACAAGATTCTATGCAGAAGCGGCGACTAACCCAATCCAAACTTTTCTCGCGATCTTTTGTTTTTTATTCGCACAGTATGTGAAAACAATACAGTAACGGAAGCAATTAATGGTATAAAATTTAATTGTAGTTCATCTTTGATTTATTCACCATAATCACACAAATTCTTCTTCAAAGATGATTATAGGAAAAACCTTAATAAAATCAAATTTTAAAAACTACAACCTTGGTCTGATACCAATTGATGGATAAAACTTTAATACTCAAAACTTGATGAGTAAAAGAAATATGTGTACCTTGATCTTGATCTTGTAATCTTGAAGAGAGTTTCTTCCCTTTGCCCTTTTTCTCTACATGTTCTCTGATGGTTGAGAACCTCTCATTTCCTTATCCTCTTATCTCAAATGTGAGGCTTGTGTATGTCATGAAGGAAGAGGGAAGGGTATATAAAACCCTACTAGGCTCTAGTTCCTCCTAAGGCCAACAACCATCACATTAGGCCTCCTTTAATTAGAATCAGTCCATTAGTCACATGGGCCACATAATGAAATATTATAAAATAATCCAACACGGTTTTGATCTCTAACTTTTTTTTTCGTTCTATTTTATTTCATAAAGTTTTCAAAAAAATTTCATCGTTAATCTGTGGTTAATTTGTATCCACTTTTTTGGTTAAGAAAAATAGAAAAGAAAGGAAAAATTAACTCATCTCCCCAATAATTTTATTTTGTTGCATTAAAGTTGTTTTTCTTTTGTAATAGGATCAAAATGCAAAAAATAAATAAATAAATGGAGAGTTTTAGTGTATTTCGCCCTAAAATCAAAGAAAAATATATTAAAAGAAAGATATCTCTGTGGCCGAAAGAGATTGAGGTGGCGAAGTACAAAGAGAGCAAGCGAGAAAGTTACAATGACGACGAGGACAATGACAAGACTATTGGGGCTGAGATTCGACAATGCGGAATAGTTAAGGAGTCTGATTTGAAGATGTTTAGTTTTAAAGGAGGTTGAGAAACCATGGATATTGGTTATAGTCAGTATTACGATGAATTGAGAGAAAAAGAGAGAGGAAAAAAAAATTACTAAAACCCTCCATTTGTTGGTTTTTTTATTTTATACTAAAAAAATATTATGTACGCTAGTCTTTAATTTTTTTTTTATTTATTAAGATGGGACACATTTTACTGTAGCACATGTCCCATCTGACACCAACAAATCAGACTATACCATATGGCACAACCTGATTTATTTTTATCTTTTTCTTTAAATAAAAAACCAAATCGCGCTAGTCCAACGTATTTTGACCGGTCTTTGGGCCAATAAAAAATAATTAAGAGAGGGTTGCCTCCTCCCTCCATATAAATGTGAGTGTGTGTTTTGTGAGAGTGAAGAGAGAAGAAAGAAGGGAGTAGAAAGTGAAATTGTGAGTGAGGAGAAGAGAGGAAAATGTAGAATAAGAGAATAAGAGAAGAAGAGGAAGAAGAGTAAAAATAAAAAGGTGAATATTTTTTATGTATTATGTCAGTTAATTAATTTTAAGAATATTTTTTTGTTAATTAATTTTAAATAAAATCTTGATTAATTTTTTTAAATAATGTTGATTTTTTTATTTGAAAAAGGAGAAAAAGAAGAAGAGGGAAGAGGAGTTAAAGAGAAGATTGATGTAAGTGTATATTTGAGATAATGTTGTATAAGATTGTTAGATAAAATATTTGATAATTTTTAAAATAAGATTGTTAGAGATAATGTTGGATAAACTTGTTAGATAAAATATTTGATAATTTCTAAAATAATATTGTTGGAGATAAAATTATTAGATAATTTTGTTGTTGGATTAAATTGTATAGTTTTGTAGTTAACAATGAAGCATGGACACTGATATGGACATTGGATACGACACAGATGCAGACACACCGACACGTCAAATTCTTAAAATTATATGATACGACACGACATATATTTATAAATATAAATCATTAAAAATTCATATTGTTTTATGAAAACTTTAAAAATTAGAATATATATTCATAATATATGTCATATGTGTTATTATTTTCTATTTTTTGTCATGTTAAAATCACAAAAAAAATAATTTTATATTCTAAAACTTATGAATATGTGTCATATGGGTCGTACGAGTGCCGGACACGGACACGTGTGTGACACAGCAATACGCTCTCAAAATGAAGTGTCCATACTTCATAGGTAGTTAATGTTAATTTATATTTTAGATTACTTTTAAAATAGTATGTTAGTTAATTTATTTGTTAGATAAAATATTAGATAATTTTAAAATAATCTTTTTAGAGATAATGTTGGATAAAATTGTTAGATAACATATTTGATAATTTAAAACAATATTGTTGGATAATGTTGTTAGATAAATTTGTTACCTAACATATTTGATATTTGATAATTTTTAAAACAATATTATTAGAGATAACATTGTTAGATAAAATATTAGATAACGAAAGATTAAGAGGTAAGTGTATATATATTTTAGTTAATTTTATTATATAATTTTTAAAATAATGTTGTTATAGATAAAATTGTTAGATGATGTTAGTTAATTTATTTGTTAATTAATATACTATTGTTAGAGATAATGTTGAATAAATATTAGATAATTTTTAAAATAGCATGTTAGTTAATTTATTTGTTAGATAGAAATGTTGGATAATTTTTAAAATAATATTGTTAGAGATAAAATTGTTAGTTAATTTTGTTGTTAGATTAAATTGTATAATTTTGTAGTTAATGTTAATTTATATTTTAGATAACTTTTAATATAGTATTAGTTAATTTATTTGTTAGATTAAAATGTTCGATTTTTCAAAATAAAATTGTTAGAGATAATGTTTGATAAAATTGTTAGATAAAAATATTAGAGAAAATATTAGACAATTTTTCAAATAATATTGTTAGATAACGTTGTTAGATAATGTTAGTTACTTTATTTGTTAGATAAAATATTAGATAATTTTTAAAATAATATTGTTAGAGATAAAATTGCATAAGCTTGTAGATAATGTCAATTCCATTTTAGACGATAATTTTATTTAAAATTTTATTTATTAGAGAAAATGTCAACGAGGATCACAGGTTTGGTATATAGTCATGAAACAATCTCTATCGGTGTCTTTGGGGTTCTGTTTCAATCTGAATTGAGAAAAAATCATTACGTTGTCTAGTGATATTAGGTTCGATTGATTGAAGGACATGATTAGGGAGAAACTTATGCTTCCTCCTCTTGAAGAGATCACTTCTATCATGTATAGATTGCTAGTAAGTTTTCAAAACCCTAGATATGTCCACACGACCTTTTACTTAGCGAGTGATGATAATGTGAACTCAATGTTAGAAACACATATAGCATGGATGGTAAATTCAATGCTTGAGTTGTATGTAGAAGTTGTGCGAGTTACATTTGATTTAAACACTACAATGCTCTCTGTCATGGAAGAAGTCCCTGTGGAGAACTCAAATTTTATTTGTCCACCTACCGCCAGAGAGACAGTGGCTGAAAACTTTGCATCTTCGAGTGATTATCGACCAGTGTTTAACCCATCTTACACTCGTCCGTCAGAGTCACTTGGGGGTATGGATAATATAGTTGGATAGAGTATGGAGCTGAGTTCTTCACACCAAACAGTTAATAGTGATGATAATGACAACTATGATCCTATAGATGATTCTTGTTCGTATTTTGAGGAAGAGTCATTATGTAGTTCAATTTTTGTTGAGTTTGATGATGAGATGAAAGACTTTGATGGCGAGATGGATGGAATAGTTACGTTTAGAAACAATGATGCTGAAGATGATGGAGCAGATGTTGTTCCTGCCCAGCCGACCATATCTCGAGAGTATTGTTCTCACGTTTACAATTTTTTAACAAAATTGACATGGAGGCGGCCTGCGATCCTAAGTATGTTGATGAAATCAATGTTGATGAAATCAATGTTGATGCAGAATTACATGTTGGGAAGATGTATGAAACAAAAGATGCATTTAAGCTAGCTATAAAATTGTTTTCGGTTAGGGAGGGGCGGGATTTCATAGTGTACAAGTCGGGCGAGAGGGAAAAAAAGTATAGATTCAAGTATTATTTGAAACCGCCACAAAAATGCTCGTGGGGGATTAGGGCTGCTGTTTTGTACAACACTAGACATTGGACGGTGACTAGACTTGGAGGTGATCACACTTGTGTGTGTCCTCCTTCTCCTTCAGATAAGCAAGATCATCGTAAACTTGATTCAAATGTCATCGCATCTCAAATTGTGGGCTTGGTTAGTGATCAGTCGAAGACGAGCAGACCCCAGATACAACACATGATGTTGAGTCAATTTGGGTTTTATGTCAATTATAAAAAGGCATGGAGAGAAAAGTATAAAACATTAAAAATTGCCTTTGGTCATTGGGAGGAGTCGTATGCCCTTCCTCCTGTATTTATTGAGGTCGCTCGTCACTTTATGCCCTGAACAATTTATGAAATTAAGACACACACCTTGGATGATGGAATAGATCAATTCTTTTGGGATTTCTGGGTTTTTGAGCCCTGCATTTATGCATTTCTGCATCTGAAACCGATAGTTCAGGTCGACGGAACTTTCCTATACAGAAAATACAAGCAGACATTGCTAATTGCCTGTTCTGAAGACGATGACAAAAAAATTGTTCCTCTTGCCTTTGCAATTGTTGAGGCTGAAACTATTGTGGCATGGAAGTCGTTCCTCCAATGATTGCGCATGTATGTCTTAGGCAGGGAGATGCAAGGAGTTTTCCTTATTTTTGATAGGGCTGAAGGAATCTTTCAAGTTATGGAAATGAGCGATGCAGATGGCAGCCTCCGTATGGGCACCATGTCTTCTACCTTAGACACATTGTCAGCAATGTCAAGAAGAATTACAAACATAAGTGGCTTAAGAAAGCGGTTCAAAAATATGTATGTTATGTTATCTATTACAAAATCTAACTCTACTGATGTTATGTCATCTATCACTAAATCTAACAAAAAAAAATATAGTTTACCAAATGTGGCGAGTTAAGGCTGATTCTCTTTTGGGAGATTTGGAATTGAACCACAAAGATTGCTACAATTACTTGCCTCCGAGGGAGAAATGGATGCAATCATACGATGAGGGTCGACGTTACAACCATATGACGACGAATTTGGTTGAATGTATTAACGACGTGTTTAAGGGATTTTAGAAGTTACCTATAATAGGTGTCGTCCAAGGGTCATATTATAGGCTGAATAGGTTCTTCCAAGAACGCAACCTCACATATGTTCCTGATGGGTGTCGAATCCACCAATAATAATTAACCTAAATCTGCACATTAAAACAATGAATTAGTAGTAAACAAGTGAAAACAAGGTTGGTCCACAAGGATAAGTGTTGCCCAAGAGTATTGCAGACAGACTTGAAAAACCAGAACACAGTGCGTAAGTCGTGCCCAAGAGTTATGAACGCCGCTTTAAACAAAAGAGAATGTATTGTGAGTGAACTTGAGAAATTTAATGAACTTAAAAATAAAGGGTTTATCAATTGATTGAGGACTTGGCTGGGGTTGTTTTTCATGGAGTTTCACACTTGATCATCGAGTCCAAAATATTAATCCATCAAATTAAAGTAGATTAACGAAATCACACGGTGAAATCACACTTTCTTAAAAGTTGATTAAAGGATAACGTAACCAATTTAACCACTTATTAACTAGACGAATCCGACACGATCGACAATTCAATCTAAATTAACATAATTAAGACCCGAAAGATATTGACCCTAAACAATTAATTTACGAAATTACTTGTTTAGATTTTCTTCTCCCTAACATGGTAAAACCATCTTAGCTACTACTTAGTGATGAACTTATTAATTACGAATCAATAAGAGCATCTAGTGTTATGTTAACAAATCAATTAGACAATTGGACCCTTAGTTGAATGTTCAATTTGAAAACAATTAAAAAGAGAAGAGTAGGAGAAAGAAAAATATTATAAATTAATGAAACAAATAATCACAAGATCTCACAAGTGTTGAAACATCCAATCCAAACACACCCTAAGCCAAGAAGAGAAGTTTAGCCACGCAGGGCCATGGAAGCACAAATACGGAATAAAGTTAGAGAGTGGGGAAGAAGAGATATCATCACAAGCTTTGGAGGGGGGATTTATAGTATTTCCTAAGCCTAATTTCCTTCCAAACTTTCCTATTTTCGAGCTACCCATGGTACGATTTTGGAAAGATTGCAAAATCTCTAATCACACTTCAAAATTGAGTAGCTAGACTTGAGTCTTGGGCAAGACTTGTGCACCACGAAAATTTCCATCTATCTTACAATCATGGGATTGATTCTCTGGGATCTTTGCAATCTTCTGAAGTTTGTTCTGCAAGTTAGACAAAATGAACACCAAATCCATCATGATATTTACAAATATCATAAATTAAGCACAAAATATCATATTTCCATTTAATCTCATAAACTAGAAGGAAAACCTAGAAATTAGGGAAATCGGGGCTAAAATCTCAAACATAATATCAAAGTATCATCATAATAACCCCTATAAGTCTGCCAAAATCAGAATTATCAACTCTCCCATGACTAAATCTTTGCTTGTCTTCAAGCAAACAACCAAAATTAGGATCAAGCCAAAGCAAAAGATAACCACAATTTAACAATCAAATTTTACAATTTATAAAAGCTAGCTTGCAGCCTTTAGAAAATATCCCCCTTAAAATTATAATGCATCATACATCAAAATTTCAGCCAAGATTCACACCACTTGTTCACATTTTAATTCACACAACTTTTTCAAGTTTCACAATAATAGGATACAAACAATAACAAAGTCGATATAAACTCTTCTCTCAAAACAGTCCTTGAATAATTTGTCAATTACATTCCCTAAGTTGTCATAATCCTTTTGACATGAATGCATCCATTTTGACACAGTGCACCCGGTTACTCAGACTTTGACAGACCTTAGAGGGCTACTAGCCTACTCATAATCCACTTGGGGACTCATATGCATTACCACTTTTTTCATTCCTTTATTTTATATTTCTCTGCTTTTTTTTTCCTTCTTTCATTTTTCGAGGCACTTTGTACCTCAGTGGACAGAGGAGTATACAACAATATTTCTTTCTTTTTTTTTTTTTTT
>QANZ01048215.1:27584-45946 GCA_003254925.1 Chamaecrista fasciculata
ATTGATTTATTAAATTCACTAATTTTGGGATAAATAGGATGAGGTTGGCGCCTCATATATACAAAGGAATTTAATTAATAAAAATGTTTTATTAATTAAAATCATGGCTTGAAATTTGAAATTCAAAAGATTTGATCTAGATTTCAAATGATTGAATTATAAATATTAAGGTAATATTTTAATTCAATAATTATAGGGGAAGTCGAATTCTAGGTCCAATTGGATTAAAGATATTAGTGTAATATTTTAATTCAATAAACTAGAATTCAAGATTCAAAAAGATTGACTTAAAGATATTAAGGTAATTCTTTAAATCAATATTGTTGGAAAACAACAAGTTAGTTATAACTTCCTAAGAGTTAGGATAGTTATTTTAATTTATTAAATTCCAACAAAATAAGGAGGAGAGAGGCGCATGGGCTTGGGAAGATCTTGGAAGATTTGATCTTCCAAATTGATTCTCCAAGATTGCATTATGAATCCAATTTAAATATTATGGTAATATTTTAAATTGGAACTCAAGTCATAAAATTGAGATATGGTGATATCATAATTTTATAATTTGATAATTATATATTTTAGGGATTCCCTAATTATAATTATCAAAGTCCCCAAACCCTATAAAAGGAAGCCATAAGTCGAAATTTAGAGAGAGATCACAAAAGGGAGAGAGCTTCATGCATGCTTAGAAAATCGACTTTAGCCTAGTTCTTCTCAAGGAGAGAAAATTCGTTTTTGCTCTTAGTGAGGAGAGAGAAAAGTGCAACCCTGGTTTCCAGAGAGAGAAAGTGGCGCACAACTCTAAAGAGTTTAGTCTTGTGTGACAAGGTTGTGTGGGATCAAGAATTGGATTCTTGATCAAGGCGCCATATAGTTCTTGGAGAATTCAAGAAGAGTTCTTGAATTCAAGAACACCGTAGATAAAGGTCCCGGATTCACTTGGAGAAGTGAAGGAGGCTAGCACCTAGGCATCTCCAAAACTGTTCGTGTGGATTACCGGCGGAGGAAGGACGCGTCACGTGGACTTCTAGGATACGCCCCGTTCAACTAAACCGATTGAAACTCGTGAGGTATACCACTATCTAAAAGTTTTAAATTCAGCTAGCGGATCCGTTCGGGAATTCTAGGCCCTTGCGCGTTTTATGTTTAAAATTTATTTTATGTTTGCTTCCGCTGCGTTTAGGCGCCCCTGAATTCCCCAACACTTTCCCCTTCAATGTGATTACACAAACACTCTCCCTTGGGTTAGACACTATTTGGGAAGGGAGTTTCACTTGAGATTCCAACCTACCCAAAGATGTTGCAAGCTGACTCATTTGACCCTCCAAGCATTTAATATTACTCTCTACCTCTTTGAAACCAGCTATTGTTTCCTCCTGAAATTTTGTAGTGTTAATGGCTAAACTTTTCACAATTTCTTCAAGAGATGTACCTGAGTTTGTGACTTGTTGTGGAGGAGGTGGTCTAGGAAATTGGGGTTGTCTTGCATAGCTAAAGTGCGGATGATCCTTCCATCTGGGATTGTACGTGTTTGAAAATGGATCATGATTCCTTTGGGGCTGATTATACCCTCCTACGATATTGACTTGCTCTTGATCTTCTTGTAATGATGGGCAACTATCTGTATGATGTCCCGTTGTCAAGCATATGCCGCACACTAATGTTGGGGGTTGTGCTGATCTTGAAACTAAAGAATTTACAGTAGAAGTTAATTGATCAAGTCTTGTATGAATCAATGTATCACTTACTTGATTAACTCCCCTGGTGGAATCAGCTTTATCAGATTCGCGTGTGTTCTCTGCCATCTTATTGATAAGATTCTTGGCTTCTTGAGGACTTTATTCTAACAAAGCCCCATTGGATGCTGAATCCAACATTCTTTTATCTGCTTGAGTGAGCCCCTCATAAAAATAATGGATGAGAGCTTGGGGAGAATGCTTGTGTGGTGGACAACTTGAACAAAGCTTTTTGAAATGCTCCCAATATGCATTGAGAGTATCCGTTTCTCCTGGAATAACATTGCTAATTTTCCTGCGAAGTTCAGAAGCACGAAAAACGGGAAAGAATTTTTTCAAGAATGCCTTAGATAATTGTCCCCATTCAGTAATAGAACCTGATGGAATATCAAATAGCCACTGTATTGCAGCATCCTTGACAGTGAATGGGAAAACCCTCAGCTTGACATGTTCCTAGGTCATATTATTTGGCTTTGAAGTCGAACATCCAGCATGAAAATCTTTAAGGTGCTGGTATGGATTTTCATGTCCTAATCCATGAAAAGTAGGCAATAATTGGATTAGACTAGATTTTAAATCAAATGACCATCTAACCTGGGATATACTATGCAAAGTGGAGTTTCAGAAATTGGCTCATCATAGTAATCCCGAATTGTTTGTTCGGCTGCATTGGTCACTCGAGCAATTAGTTCCGCCATTGCCGGTGGTACTATTGCTTCTTTTTCCAACTCAATATGTTGCTCAACAATAGGAGGGTCAGAAGTTTGCCCAGCCTCTTGTTGTTTACGCAGTTTGGTTTATTTCCTCCTAGCGCGAGCGTTTCTTTTATTTCCAAATCGAGTTGTAATTCCAATTCTTCGGACCTAGGCATAAAATAAAAACAAAAGGGACAAAACAGCTATCCGTGACAACGACGCCAAAAATTGATGGGTGTCGAATCCACCAATAATAATTAACCTGAATCTGCCCACTAAAACAATGAATCAGTAGTAAACATGTGAGAATAGGGTCGGTCCACAGGGATAAGTGTTGCCCAAGAGTAATCCATCCAGACTTGAAAAACCAGAACACATTGCGTAAGTCGTGCCCAACAGTTATGAACGCCACTTTAAACAAAAGACACATATTGTGAGTGAACTTGAGAAATTTAACGAACTTAAAAATAAAGGATTTACCAATTGATTAAGGACTTGGCTGGGGTTGTTTTTCATGGAGTTTCACACTTGATCATCGATTCCAAAATATTAATTCATCAAATTAAAATAGATTAACGAAATCACACGGTGAAATCACTCTTTCTTAAAAGTTGATTAATGGATAACTTACCCAATTTAACCACTTATTAACTAGATGAATCCGACACGATCGACAATTCAATCTAAATTAACATAATTAAGACCCGAAAGATATTGACCGTAAACAATTAATTTACGAAATTACTTGTTTAGATTTTCTTCTCCCTAACATGGTACGACCATCTTAGTTACTAGTTGGTGATGAACTTATTAATTACGAATCAATAATAACACCTAGTGTTATGTGATCAGCCCAAATATTGACATGTTATTTGGTCTTCTTTTCACGTGTTTATAAGGATAATATATTGCAAATAGATCAATTAATATATTAAGGGATGCACCAAGGTATGGCATAATAAAGTGGATAAAATAGATTATTTAGCATTTATTTATTGTATTTTATAAATAGGTGCTACTTAAAGGGTTTTTAAGTGTTTCAGATATCCAAACCGAGCCTAACCAAAGGGGAAACATCTAGAATCAATGAGAAAATACTAAAAAGCACAACAATCTCTTGTGCCATTGGCTGTGCCGCCGACACAAGTAAGGATTTCCCGCGGCACACGACTCTGAGATGGTATGACGTCAGCAGATAAGCTTCAGCGTAAAAATAGGGGGTGCCGTTGGATGTGCCGCCAGGAATTCCCACGGCACACGCAACAACTTGGTTAAAGATATGATTTGGACGACTAGGATTCAAGATATCAAGATGCAGTTAGGATATCCCTAAAATCTCGTTGTGCTGCCATGTTGTGCCGCCGGCACAAGTGACGGCACAAGCCTAAATTTGTTCCTAAACTTGCGGACCAAGTATATTTTCAAGCCTATAAATAGTGCTCGTCATTCCACACTCAAAACACGGCCTAAGACCTCACAGCACCTCAACTGGAGGCAATTTAGAGTAGATTTAGAGAGACAGCAGCCATCAATAGATCTCCATATGGGATCTAATCAAGGTTTTGGTTATTTCCTTGTGATGAGAGCCTAAACATCCTTTATCCTAAAGGAGAATCTGAAGGAAGCCAGAGTTCATCGTTCTTCATAGTCGAGGGAGTTGTTGTTTAATTATGTTTCTTATTTTCATCTAGTTGTAGAGTCTGATGTTGATTTTGCAATTATGAATGTTCTCAATTTCTTCATGAGTTTGTGTTGAATTGTTGATACATTAGAGAGTATAGTTTTCAAGATTGTTCTTTAATTTCTATTTGTTCATTAGCCTGATCTGGAATAATAGAGATTGCTTTGAAAGGTTAATGACAAATTGTCATATTCCCTAGTTTTGGTTGAGTTATCTATCCTAATTCTATATCTTTCGCCATCGCTTAATTATTTGTACATTTGAAGATGCAATAGTATTTCCTATAACTAGGGTGGATTGCACTTCACTTATATGATTAGTATTTATAGTCCTAAATACATAATTGGATATGGTTATATAATGCAAATCATTTATCTCTTCTTCTGACTATTTGAAGATAGTAATTAGGTAATTCATAACTTTATTAGTTGCATCTGTTGGTATCCCGTTGGATTATCTCTTTTATGATTAATAAAGTTTGATTTTTAAACATGTGGTTACATGGTTGGTTTACAAAAGAGTTTTCTATCTATATTTGTCATTATTCTTAATCTATTATATTCAAGGTTTCGGGTTAATACCTTTGAATGTGGTTTGTTGCATAATTAAAGTGGCACTTCAATTCCGTATCTTTATGAACTAGGATGGTGGAATTCATGATCGTTCTCTAGGATATCTTTATCTTTATTGTTTCATGTCTTTTATATTATTGTTCAAATATTTATCTTAATAGCCTCACCTAAGTTCATAGATATTCATATAAATAGTAGTTGTCTTTAACCACAAAGTTCCGCGAGAGATACGACATTGGGTTAGCATATATACTATATTTTAATATATAGTAATACTTGCGAGGCTCAAGTATTATTAATTTGATCGCTGAGCACTTCACGACAAAGTGCTCCATCATTATTTTAACATATCAATTAGACAACTGGGCTTTGGCAAAAAAAAAAAAAATTAGACAACTAGGCGCTTAGTTAAATGTTCAACTTGAAAACAATTAAAAAGAGAAGAGTAGGAGAAAGAAAAATATTATAAATTGATGAAACAAATAATAACAAGATCTCACAAGTATTGAAACATCCAATCTAAACTCACGCTACGCCAAGAAGAGAAGTTTAGCCACGCAGGGCCATGGAAACACAAATACGAAATAAAGTTAGAGAGTGGGGAAGAAGAGATTGATGGAGATTGTGCACGAGGGCCAATCATTTTATATGTATGGACATATTGTTTGACTGATTTATGAATGATAAATTATGTCGTTATCATATTATTAGCATGTTTATTGTGATAACAATCCTTGATTAATTATGTGATAATTATTCTAAACTGTCCCTGGTCGATTATTCACGTGGACACGTGAATGAACTAAGACCAGCATGACTTCGGTGTATGGAGATACACACATGTGATGCTTCTCGAGAGTCATGGTGCAATTATGTAAAGGGTTACAAGTTTCTGGATCGACCCGGAGAGTCCTGCATGGGTTTAATCATAAACTAGTCTCTCCTGTACACCTGTCACGATGCCCTTAGACATGAGGTCTTCATTATTCCGGCGTTGTAGATGCTGAACTTTGGCCTAGTCCAACGTTGCCCGTAACAGGGTAGCCATATAGGCTAGGTACGGGTTTAGTTTTTTGCCGTGCTGAGAAATGTGGTTGACCAAGAAGGAATTTTGTCCCCCATTAAGTTGAGAGATATTTGACTGGGCCCCTCGATGAGTTTGTCCAAGGAATGTGTGGCCACACGGGGCAATGGGACTAACTCAAGGAATCGAGAAAGTTATGGTTTGGATTACAAGGATGATTTTCCCATGCCTTATCCATGACCAAAATATTGTGTGACAATAGGGATTATGACAAGGTAGTACTAAGGTTAAGTCGTTTATGTTAAAACGATAACTCATGTGTTTTGGGTAGTCGTGATGGCTTGCTAGAGTCCGCTCTCGACTTGTGAGTCATGGAGATGGCTTGTTGCCAATTTCACATGAGGCCTGTTGGGTCACACATGAGCAGGATCAAGATACTGTAATGGGACACGAATTAGGGTTTAATTCGTGAGTCACTTTAGTGACACAATTTAAGACATAGTTGAATGTCTTAGGACATGAAGTCTTGTCTTAAATAAAATCTACATTTGTGATTTAAATTTGTTAGACAAGTTTAAATATATTAATTGTTAAATAGTTAATTTGATTAATCTATTTACAATTGAATTCTTGTTTAAAATATTGGGAAATAATGAATTGACTAAGTCTCCTAAGAGCTAGGGGATTATTCATTTATTAAATTCTCTAATATTGAAAGATAACAGGAGGAGGGTGGCGCCTCACTATTGAATTAATTAATGAAATATGATTTTGTTAATTTGAATTCAAGATTTAAATTTGAATTAAGATATTAGGGTATTATTTTAATTCAATTTGTTAAGGATATTAATAAGATTATAATTTCCTAAGAGTTAGTTTTGTTTTCTTATTTATTAAATTCCTATAAAATAACAAGGAGGGTGGCGCATACTTGAAGAATCAAATGCAAGATTTGATCTTGCATTTTGAATTTCAAGAATGCATTTTGAATTTTAAGTTAAGATATTAATGTAATATTTTAATTAAGAATTCAAATCCTCTTGACTCATTCCAACCAATGGGAAGTGTGCATTCTGGATTTCAAGATATGATCTTGAAATTTAAATTAAGATTGCATCTTAATCTTGAATTATAATATTAGTGTAATTTTATAATCAAGATTTTGTGATTCCCTAATTTAAGGAGTCGGGACTCTCTATAAATACACACAGAAGTCGCATAACTCAGAGAGAGATATAGAGGGAAGTCACATAACCCTAGAGGAAAATAGGGAGAGTTCGACTAACCCTAAACCTAGGTTTTAGAGGCGATTTGTGTATGAGGAAGACAGAGAGGCGCTTGTTGGGAAATCACAGGCCCAAAGCGCACAGCGGAAGCGAAAATTAAAATAAAAATTGGCGCAAAGCTTGTGATTTCCTACAGGATCCACTGTTTGAATTTAAACCGGTAAAGGAAGAAGTATACCTCAAATGTTTCAATCGGTCCGGTTGAATGGTGCGATTCTGAGAAGTCCACTCCAAGCGTCCTTCCTCTGCCGGTAATCCACACGAACAGTTTGCTGACATCAAGGTGCTAGCCTTCAGTTCTTTTCTCCAAAAGAACTCGGAACTCCAATCTACGGTTCTTGGTGATCAAGAACAATTCTTGAACCAAGACTCTAGGTGGCGTAAGAAAACCAAGACCCTTCTTGTTTTCTCCCTCAAAACCCTAGTTTTTTGGGACAAGTCGAATTCTCTCTCTCTCTTAGAGAAGTTCGACTTTCTCTCTCTAGGATTAGGGTTAATCGACTTTTCTCTCTTGTCTCAGAAGAACTCAAAAAACCTCACCTGTGTGTCAGTCTGTTGCTCAAGTCGACATCCTCCTTAAATTATAGAGTTTGGGGAAATTTGATAATTATAATTTAGGGTTTCCCTAATTATAATTGAATATCAAATTATAAAATTATGAGATTACAATAATATCACAATTTTAGGACTTGAATTCTTAATTAAAATATTACCTTAATATCTTAATTTGAATTCAAAATGAAATCTTTGAGAATCAAATGGAAGATCAAATATTCCCTTGGACCCACAATGCCATGCGCCATCTCCCTTTATTTTCTTGGAATTTAATAAATCAAAATAACAATCCTAACTCTTAGGAAGTTATAACCAACTTATTATCTTCCAACAATATTGAATTAAAATATTACCCTAATATCTTTAATTCAAATTTTGAATCTTGAAATCAAGATCAAATCTTGAATTCAAATTCATGACTTTAATTAAAAAAACATTTTTATTAAATAAAAGGCCTATGTATGAGGCGCCACCCTCAACCCTAATTCTCTTAATATTAGTGAATTTAATAAATCAATAATCTCCTAACTTTTAGGAATCTTATCTTATTTATTATTCCCTAATATTATAATTGTAAATAGATTAATCCAATTCACTATTTAACAATTAATATATTTAAACTTGTCCCACAAATTTAAATATCTCAATCGTAGATTTTATTTAAGACAAGACTTCATGTCCCAGACATTTAGTTATGTCTTAAATTGTGTCACCGGAGTGACTCACGAATTAACCCTAATTCGTGTCCCTTTAAGCGGTGTCTAGATCCTGCTCATGTGTGACCCAGCAGGCCCCACGTGAAGTTGGCAGCAAGTCATCTCCATGACTCACAAGTCGAGAGCGGACTCTAGCAAGCCATCACGACTACCCAAAACACGTGAGTTATCGTTTTATCAAAACCGATTTAACCTTAGTACCACCTTGTCATAGGCCCTATTGTCACACGATATCTTGGTTCTGGATAAGGCACGGGAAAGTCATCCTTAATCCAAACCACAACTTTCTCGATTTCTTGAGTTAGTCCCATTTTCCTGAGTGCCCACTCTTTCCTTGGACAGACTCATCGAGGGCGCCAGTTAGATATCTCTCATCTCTATGAGGGACAAATTAAAATTCCATCTTGGTCAACCACATTCCTCAGCACTGTAATCAACCAAACCCGTACCTAGCCTGTTTGGCTACCCTGCTACGGGCAACGTTGGACTAGGCCAAAGTTCGACAACTACAATGCCGGAATAGTCAAGACCTCAGGTCTAAGGAATCGTGACAAGTGTACAGGAGAAGCTAGCTAATGATTAAACCCATGCAGGACTCTCCGGGTCGGTCCAGCAACTTGTAACCCTTTACATAATTGCACCATGACTCTCGTAAAGCACCTAGTGCATGTATCTCTATACACCGAGGTCATGCTGGTCTTAGTTCTTTTCAAGTTCCCACTTGAATGAGCGACCAAGGACTGTTTAGACTAATTATCATATAATTAATCACGGATTGCTATCATATTAAACATGCTAATAATATGATAACGACATAATTTATCAACTATAAATTAATCAAACATATGTTCAAAACATATACATAACATGATTGGCCCTAGGGCACAATCTCCAACAGCGCTAACCCTAAAGTCAGTGGCCAAGAAATTGGTTCTTGGTGCGCCAATTGAATTCTTGGATATTTCAAGAAGTGTTCTTGAAATTCCAAGATTGTAGATCCGTTCCCATAATCTCTTGGAGAAGAGATTGGAGGCTAGCACCTGAGTATCTGCCAAACTGTTCGTGTGGATCACCGGCAGAGGAAGGACACGAGTCCATGGACTTCTTGGAGTTGCAATTATTCCAGAATTCGTGATTTAGGTAAACATCTTATCTCACTGGTATAAACACAAGTAGTGGATCCTATGGAGGAGATTATAAGTTTTGTAAAAATTTTAATTTTACCTTTTCCGCTGTGTATGTCTCCATAATCTCCAACAGTGGTATCAGAGCCACGCTAATTTTGTGTTTATGCTAGTTTTGTAAATATACATGTTGATGTATGTTTATACGTTTACCGTTTTTCATTCGATTCGCTTAAATTTTTGCGATTATCCACCACACGATTTTAACCTAATCTAAGAATGGTGCAAATTTATGTATTTGATACATAAGGTAATCAATTTGATTGATTAAAAATTTTCTTGAAAAGTATAGGTCTTGGCCGAAAATTATAAATTATGAATTTATAATTTTGGGTCAATAGATTCGACTTCTTGAATATGATTCTTGAAATTTTGAATTATTGATGCAAGACTTATTTTTCAAGAAGGCATGTTAATTGCACAAACCCTAATTGAACACAATCAAAGTCATTTTTTTGTTGTTGAATGTTGATGTCGTGTTTATATATATATATGAATTGTTCATGTATGTTTGAGTATGGTGTTGGATATGGCTCTAGGTATTTTTTTTTGTAAATACGGCCTGCGTGTCGTCTCCCTAAATTCTAGATGTAATTTCTTTTCTCACCTCACTCCCCTCATATGTTCAAATGAGGTTTCCCAATGTAATTTTTCCTTTTTCTTTTAGAAAGATCCTATCATTGGCTTGAGGGAATTTAGGGTAGATGAGCCATATCTAAACACAGTTATTTTATGCATATAGTTTTTGTATATGATACAATTGGCGCTAGATGCATGTTTAGGGGTCGCGACTTTAACATGCAAATTTTATGTTTTGTACGGACAACCACGTATTCGATACGAGCATAGGATTTTGTATGAGATACAAAATTCGTGCATGTGTTGACATGTATATGATACATGGTCGCGATTTTAACATGCAAATTTTATGTTTTGTACGCACAACCACGTATTCGATACGAGCATAGGATTTTGTATGAGATACAAAATTCGTGCATGTGTTTACATGTATATGATACATGGGGACAAACACTTGGCTCACTCGTTTAATTTTAAAATTGGATTTAAAATTGAACCTAAAATTGAACCCTTATAAAATCTTAAGTTTTAATGCCATCAATAAAACACCCTGTTAAAATCTTGATCATTGTGGAGCGGTGATAGCCCAAGCTACACGTATCTACTTTTATCTTGAGGAGACACTGGTGAATGGAAGATTCAACGCAATGCCTTATTGAAGTCTTGGTTTATTGGATGCGGTGATAGCCCAAGCTACACGTGTTTAGTGGGCCTTGATGATATAGGGTTGGGCTTTCGCCTCGTTGTTTTGAGTTTGGCCATTCACAAGTTTTGTTGTGTGACTTAAATCGAATTTGGACCTCAAGGCATTAGATGGGATAAACATGCCATAATAAGTATCATACGATGATACAGTCCCATAAAGATCTAAGAGTCACATGTGATGTGATTGGTAAAGAGTTACCTACCTAAATAACCTAAGGTTGCATTATCGCCCAAGCGAAGGTAAACTTTGGTGAAATATGGATCTTAACCACTAATAATAATTTTGTTGGGTTTTATAAAATGGTGGACCTTTTTGCTAATTAACTTTCATATCTTAATTGTAGAATCATGGCAAACAATATAAGTTCAGCGTTATCACTGCGATCAATCCTTGAGAAGGATAAGTTAAATGGGATAAACTTCCTTGACTGTTTCGTAATTTGAGAATCGTTCTCACCCAAGAAAGGAAGCTTTATGTCCTAGAAAACCCTTCCCCTGAAGAGCCTGCCAACGACGCTCCAAGAGCTCAAAGAACTGCTTATGAGAAGCACTACAATGACTCTGTGGACGTTGCTTGCCTGATGCTAGCCACGATGGTTCCAGAATTGCAAAAGAACATGGAAACATTGACGGCTTTTGAGTGTTGGGAATTCTAGGCGCCTAACGCAGCGGAAGCAAATATAAAATTAAAATAAAACACGCCAAGTCCTAAAATTCCCGAAAGGATCCGCTAGCAGAATTTAAAACTTTTAGATAGTGGTATACCTCACGAGTTTCAATCAGTTGGTTGTACAAGGCACGTGCCAGGAGTCCACTCACAGTGTTCTCCCTTTGCCAGTAATCCACACGAACAGTTTCTCGGGCACCAAGTGTTGGAGATTGTGCCCTAGGGCCAATCGTTTTATGTAAATATGTTGTGAACATATTATTAATTTATGGAAGATAAATTAATGTGTTATTATGTTATTAGCATGTTTACTATGACAACGTCCATGATTAATTATGAGATAATTAATCTAAATTTGTCCCTGGTCGATTATTTTTGTGGGAACAAAAATTAACTAAGACCAGCATGACCTCGGTGCATGAGATGCACGCACTAGATGCTGGGACGAGAGTCATGGTGCAATTACGTAAGGTGGTTACGAGTTGCTGGACTGACCCGGAGAGTCCTGCATGGGTTTAGTCATCAGCTTGCCTCTCCTAGTACGCCTGTAGCGATGCCTTAGACCTGAGGTCATCATTATTCCGGCATTACAGTTGTCAGACTTTGGCTTAGTCTAACGCTGCCCGTAACAGGGTAGTTATAAGGGCTGAGTACGGGTCTGGTTGATTGCATTGCTGTGGAATGTGGATTGGCCAAAATGGGATTTTGTCCCTCATTAGATGAGAGATATCTAACTGGCGCCCTCGATGAGTCTGTCCAGGAAAAAGAGTGGCCACTCAAGAATTGGGACTTACTCAGGAAATCGAGAAAGTTGTGGTTTGGATTATGGATGACATTCCTGTGCCTGGTCCATGACCAAGATATCGTAGGACAATCGGATCTCTGACACGGAGGTACTGAGGTTAAGTCGTTTTCGTAAAAACGATAACTCACGTGTTTTGGGTAGTTGTGATGGCTTGCTAGAGTCCGCTCACGACTTGTAGGTCATGGGATGCCCTGCTGCCAAATTCACGTGGGGCCTGCTGGGTCACACACGAGCAGGAACTGAACACTATTTGAAAGGGACACGAATTAGGGTTAATTCGTGGGTCACGCGAGTGACACGATTTAAGACACAGAGGAAATGTCTGGGACATTATGTCTTGTCTTAATTAATCTACAGATGACATATTTAGATTTGTGGGACAAATTTAAATATTAATAATTGTATATAATTAATGAGATTAATTATAGACAATTTAAATATTAGGAAAATAATTCAGATAATGTTCCTAAGAGTTAGGAAATTATTGAATTATAAAATTCCTAAATATATTAAGAGGGTGGCGCCTCTTGGGGTATTATTTGGTTAAATAAAAATGTTTTATTTAATTCAAATAATATTTGAAATTCAAATGGAGATTTGAAATTCAAAAGATTTGGTGAGTATCTCTCAGAATCTTTGGTGAATCAAAAATAAGGAGGTTTTTGATTAATTAAATTCCAAGGATAATTGGGAGGGGTTAGGCGCCATCTTGGTGGGTCCCATTGGGAGATTTGATCTCTCAATTTGATTCTCCAAGATTGCATTTTGAATTTAAATATAATATTAGGGTAATATTATAATTATAAATTCAAGGCCTAAAATAATTATATTATCAAAATATCTTTATTTTAGGAATAATTAAATCACCAAATATTCTCCCTATTTAAAGGGGGCAAGTCGACTTGCCCCACACACAAAAGTGAGAAACCCTAGTTTGATTTTCCTCCTAAGAGTTAGAGAGAGAAAATAATCCTTTGCACACACACATAGAGAAAGTCGACTTTCTCTAAGAGTTAGGGAATTTCGACTTTAGCTCTAAAATTAGGGTTTTGAGAGAAGAATAGGCAAGAAGGAGTTCTTGTGGGGGGATTCTTCTAGCGCCACCTCTATTTCTGAATTATCAAGAAGGAGTTCTTGAAATTCAGAGGTCTGTAGATTGGTCCCGGAAATTCTTTTGAGAAAAGAATTTGGAGGCTAGCACCTCGGTGATCAAAGAAACTGTTCGTGTGGATTACTGGCAGAGGGAGAACTCTGGGAGTGGACTCCGTGGAACTCGCCCCGTACAACCATCGATTTGAAACTCTGAGGTATAACACTAACCAAAAGTTTTAAATTCTACTAGCGGATCCGTTCGGGAATCATAGGACCTAGGCGTTTTTTTTAATTTTATTTTTGCTTCCGCTGCCTTAGGCGCCTAGGATTCCCAACAGTGGTATCAGAGCCACGCTAGTTCTAGGATTTAAAACTTATGTTTGTGCATGAGATGTATGAATTTTTGTGTTTTGTGTTTACCGCTTTCAAACAAATTGGTTTTACAAAGAAATCCACCGATCAGTTTTCTTAAAATCAATCTACAGAAAAATTGTGCAAATTATATGTATGAGATACATATAAGTCGATTGGATCGAAGGAAAAATTTTTCTTGATGTTCTAGGCCAAAATCGAAAATCCTGTATAATTATAATTAAAAGTGTTTTAATTATAATAATTATATAGGTGGCTGAAAATTATTAAAATTTGGAATTTTAAAATTTTTGGGGGTCAATATTTATAAATTCTTGAATGAGATTCATGGTATTTATAATTATTGACAATAGGCCTAATCTCAAGAAAAGGCATGTTAAAATTGCACAGACCTAAATTAAAACACAATTTTAAAAGAGTTTTAATTTGTGTGTTTTGTTACCGTGTTTGACAATAATTATATGAAGTGTTCATATTTGTATTGTGTGGTGTTGGATATGGCTCTAGGAGGTTTATTTCGGTAAATACGGCCTGCGTGTCGTCTCCCTCTACTCTGGATGTAAAATTTAAATTTCTGTTTATACCTCAATGTAACTGGGGTTTATTCACGTGTAATTTTTATTTTTCCTTTTAGAAAGGTTCTCTCATTGGCTTGGGAGAACTCTAGGGTAGATGGGCCATATCTAAACACGGTTTCTTTTATGCATTTAGATGTATGAGATGCGCTAGATGTATGGTTTTAGGGCTGCGATTTTAACATGCTATTTATTTATTTTTGCGCTATTACGTATGCGATACGGGCGTGGGGTTTTGTATGAGATACAAAATCCAGGCACATGTTTGTATGTATGAGATACATGGGGGAGCAAACATGGCGCATGACTCGTTTAATTTTAAAATCAGGGTTTTTTAAAATTAAAAAGTCGGAACCATATTTTAATTAATTTTAAAATAATTCAAACCCTTTTAGTAAATTTAAGTAATTAATGCCATCGCTAAAACGCCCTGCCAAAATCTTGTTCATCGTAGAGCGGTGATCGCCTCCGCGACACGTATCTGCCTTGACCTTGAGGAAGCACAGGTGAATGGGATTTTCAACACGATGCCCGTTGAAATCTTGGTTCTTTGAACACGGTGATCGCCTCCGCGACACGTATTGCAGTTGGGCCTTGATCACATGGGGGTTGGCCTTTTGGGCCTCGTCGTTTTGAATTTAGCCATTCACATGTTTTACCGAGTGACTTAATGGGGTTATCAAAACGGTTTTGGACCTCAAGGCATTAGATGGGATAAACATGCCATGATAAGTATCATGAGATGATACAGTCCCATAAGGATCTAAGAGTCACATGAGATGTGATTGGTAAGGAGTTACCTACCTAAATAACTAAAGGATGCATGATCGCCTTCGCGACGGTAAGCTTTAGTGAAATATGGATCTTAGCCACCAAATAATAAATTTCACTGGGTTTTATAAAATGGTGGATACAATTTTATTTTTCCTGCTAATTAAAGCTTTTCATATCTAAATTGTAGAAATGGCAACGAACGTTCAAACACTATCACTGCAATCTGTCCTTGAGAAGGACAAGCTGACTGGGACTAACTTTCTTGACTGGTATCGAAATCTGAGAATAGTTCTCACCCAGGAAAGAAAGCTCTATGTCCTAGAGAACCCCATCCCTGAACAGCCTGCTGCTAACGCTCCAAGAGCACAGAGAGATGCTTATGAGAAGCATCAAAGTGACTCTGTGGACGTTGCCTGTCTTATGCTGGTAACCATGGTTCCCGAGATTCAAAAGAACTTGGAGAACAAAGGGGCATATGAGATAATAACACATCTCAGGGAAATGTTCCAAGTACAGGCAAGGCAAGAGAGATTTGAGACAGCAAAGGCTCTATACTCTTGCAAGATGGCAGAGGGTCAATCCGTTAGTGCCCACGTCTTAAAGATGCAGGGGTACATGGATCACCTTGCCAGGCTGGGTTTTCCCATTGTGCCAGAGCTAGCGACGGATTTGATCCTGCATTCGCTACCTAGAAGTTATGACCAGTTTGTCTTGAACTTCAACATGAATGGCATGGAGAGAACTGTTTCTGAACTGCATGGGATGCTAAAGACTGCTGAGGCATCTATTAAGAAGGCGCCTAGCACTGTCTTACTAGTTCAGGACAAGGGAAAGGGTAAGGGCAAAGGAAAGAGGAAAGGGGATGCTGAAGCTGGTGGGACCAAGCCTGCAGCTAAACCTAACCCACCGCCTGCCAAGAAGGCAAAGCCCAATAAGGATACAGTCTGTTTCTTCTGCCAGAAGCCGGGACACTGGAAGAGAAACTGTAAGCTGTTCTTGGAAGATCTGAAGAAGAAGAAGAGCGAAGCCTCCACTTCAGGTATCTTTGTTATAGGCGTTCACTTGTCTACTCCTACTACTTGGGTATTAGATATTGCTTGTGGTTCTCACATATGTACTAATGTGCAGGGGTTGAGAAGAAGTAGAAAGCTGAACAGAGGCGAGGTGGACCTACGTGTGGGCAATGGAGCAAGAGTTGCTGCTGTTGCTGTAGGAACATTCGAGCTAGTTTTGCCCACTGGGCTTATTTTGTCATTGAACAATTGTTATTATGTACCATCTCTTAGTTCTAACATTATTTAACTTTCTTATTTGGATAAGGAAGGATTTGTTTGTGTGAATGGAAATGGTAGATGTTCAATTTATAAGAATGAGGTGTTATATGCTTATGGTGATTTGCATGATAACCACTATATCTTAAAATTAGAACAAAGACATAATAACGAAATCTATAACATCGATACAAAAAGGATTAAGACTGGCGAGCCTAATCCTACATACCTTTGGCATTGTCGTTTAGGCCATATAAACGAGAAACGCCTAGAGAAGCTTCATAGAGATGGACTTCTAAGCTCATTTGATTTCGAATCATATGATGCTTGCGAATCTTGTCTACTTGGTAAAATGACAAAGGCGCCTTTCACTGGGCGAAGTTAAAGGGCAACTGACTTGTTGGGGATCATACATAGTGATGTATGTGGACCCATGAGTATCAGTGCTAGAGCGGGTTACTCCTACTTCATTACGTTCACTGACGACTTCAGTAGATATGGGTATATCTACCTAATGAAGCATAAGTCAAAGTCTTTTGACATGTTCAAGAGATTTCAGAATGAAGTTGAGAACCAGCTTGACAAGAAAATCAAGATCCTACGATCGGATCGAGGAGGCGAGTATTTGAGTCAAGACTTCATTGATCATCTTAGTAGTTGTGGGATAGTCTCACAGCTGACTCCACCTGGAACACCACAGTGGAATGGTGTGTCTGAGAGGAGGAATCGAACTCTATTAGATATGGTTCGGTCTATGATGAGTCAAACCGATCTTCCGCCATCCTTTTGGGGGTACGCTTTAGAAGCTGCCGCTTTCACACTTAACCGTGTTCCGTCCAAGGCTGTTGAGAAGACACCATATGAGATATGGAATGGGAGGAGTCCCATTATGTCTTACCTCAAGGTTTGGGGATGTGAAGTTTACGTTAAGCAACAAGCTAACGATAAACTATCTCCCAAATCCCTCAAGTGTCTGTTTGTAGGATACCCCAAGGAAATAAGGGGATACTATGTCTACTACCCAGCTGACAACAAAGTGTTTGTAGTCAGGAGTGGATACTGTTGGGAATTCAGGGCGCCTAAGGCAGCGGAAGCAAAAACTGTAAATAAAATTTTTAAACGCCAAGGTCCTAGAATTCCTAAACGGATCCGCTAGCTGAATTTAAAACCTTTGGTTAGTGGTATACCTCACGAGTTCCAATCGGTTTAGTTGAACGGGGCGTTTCCTAGAAGTCCACCTGACGCGTCCTTCCTCCGCCGGTAATCCACACGAACAGTTTCGGAGATGCCTAGGTGCTAGCCTCCTTCACTTCTCCAAGTGAATCCGGAACCTTTATCTACGGTGTTCTTTAGATTCAAGAACTCTTCTTGAATTGTCAAGAACTGTTTGGCGCCTTTGATCAAGAATCTTATTCTTGATCCCACACAACCTTGTCACACAAGACTAAACCCTTTAGTATTGTGCGCCACTTTCTCTCTCTAGGAAAGCAAGGCTGCGATTTTCTCTCTCTCTCCTCACCAAAGGCAAAATCGAATTTTCCCTTGTGAAGAACTAGGCTAAGTTGACTTTTCTAATGTGCATGAGGCTCTCACCCTTTTGTGATTTCACTCTCAAGAATCCAATTCTCAAGTTGTGATCTCTCTCTAACCTAGAGCAAAAATCGAAATTTCTCTCTTTGTTAGATCTCCTTATGAAAGTCGACTTTATGGCTTGTATTTATAGGGTCTGGGGACTTTGATAATTATAATTTTAGGAAACCCTAAAATCATATAATTATCAAACCATAAGATTATGATATCTTTGTATCAAAATTTTATGACTTGATTTCCAATTTATTATATTACCATAATATTAAAATTGGAATCAAAATGCAATCTTGGAGAATCAATTTGGAAGATCAAATCTTCCAAGATCTCTCTCTCCTCATGCGCCATTCCCTTCAATATCTTGTTGGAATTTAATAAATTAAAATAACTAACTAACTCTTAGGTAGTTATAACTAATTTGTTATTTTCCAACAATTTTGATTTAAAGAATTACCATAATATCTTTAAGTCAATCTCACCAAATCT
>QANZ01048215.1:46367-77105 GCA_003254925.1 Chamaecrista fasciculata
AAAAAAAAAAAAAGGTTACAATTCTAGTAGGAATTACTATAGTAGGCAAGTAATTCCCCTTACTGTTTTATTTTTCTTTATCTTTGTCTAGCATACCAAACCCTTCTCCAAAGTTTAACAGTTTTTCATTTTTTACATTTCAAAATAAATTTTTTTTGTCAAAATCTCAAATTGATCCCACATGTATGGAGTAGATTTTAAATTGATCTTAAATGTTTCATTTGCTTAGTTCTATATATTTTTTATAATTTCTCAAACTAGTCCCAAAGTGATTATTTTATTTTTATTTCAAGTTTGAATACGACAAATTTAATTATGTATTACTTTTGACAAGTACTTTTTATATCTTGTTGAGACTGTCAAATAAACGAGTTTAAATCAAATTTCGAAGATAGAGACTCCTTGTTCATAATCAAACGAGCAAGTTTAGTCATATCGTATATTAACTTTTAAAGATTTCTTTACTCACTTGAGATCATAGAAAGTGTGTTTGGAAGATAGGGCTCTTGAGATTCATTTAATCTAAACTCAACCAATCAAACGCAATCTGTACTGCAGATTTCAACACCCTTGTTGAAAGAGGTGTCCGAGAAGCAATGAAATAAAATAAAAGGAAAGCGAGGTGTTGCAGTCTGTACTGCAGAACTTGATTCTTGGAACCACATACAATTATTCACACTGTTTGGCAACTAACATCCTTACTTCCATGAGAAAGCTTCTTCATGTGCTTCTGTCTCAAGGGATCATCAATGTCACTGTGTGGTGCCCAAAGCACATCTCTAGAGGAACACCAAGATTAGCAGAAACTTCTAATCTTCTTGATGGGTGTCGAATCTACCAAAAATAATTAACCTGATTCTATACACTAAAATAATAAATTATAGTAAGGGTGAGAACAGGGTCGATCCGCAGAGACTAACATTGTAAAGTTTATCAACCAAATCTAAAGAAAACAGAAAACAAAAGATAAATTGTGATATAAAATAATAAGTAAATAAAACAACGATAAAAGTTACCGATAGGATGAGGGTTTGGCTAAGGTTAATCTTCATGGAGTCTTGCACTTGATCATTGATGCCAAAGATAATTTTTCATCAAATTAAAATAGGTTAACGAAATCACACGGTGAAATCACTCTTTCTTAAAAGTTGATTAAAGGATAACATACCCAATTTAACCACTTATTAACTAGACGAATCCGACACAATCGACAATTCAATCTAAGGTAACAGAACTAAGACCCGAAAGATATTAACCCTAAACAATTAATTTACAAAATTACTTGTTCAGATTTTCTTCTCCCTAACATCGTACAACCATCTTATTTACTACTTAGTGATGAACTTACTAATTACAAATCAATAAGAACATCTAGCGTTATGTTTACAAATCAATTAGACAACCGAGCTCTTAGTTGAATGTTCAACTTGAAAACAATTAAAACAAGAAGAGTAGAAAAAACAAAAATATTATAAATTGATGAAACAAATAAGAACAAGATCTCACAAGTGTTGAAACATCTAATCCAAACTCACCCTATGCCAAGAACTCACCCTAAGCCAAGATAAGAGAATAAGAGAATTAGCCGCGCAGGGCCTTGAGAGAAGAAGAGAGAGATGATCCGAGATTGGATCTCCCCTTTTCACTAACTAGAGAGGGGTATTTATAATGTTTCTCTAACCCTAATACTCTTCTCAACCTTCCTAATTTGAGCTATAGAGTCCCCACAACTGAAAAGATTACAGAATCTGATTTTAAAATTCAAAACTGAGAATCTGCGCTTAAGTCTTGGGCAAGACTTGTGCTCCACGTAAATATCTGAGTTTTGGGCAAGACTTGTGCTCCACGAAAATATCTCTTGATTTTGGAGATCTTGAAATTGAATCTTCTTGATTTGAGATATCTTTGAGATTGAAATCTGGTCTACAAAATCAATACAAGATAATATAAACTTATATCCTAAGTTTAAAAGATATGATATTCACAAAATATCAAATTTTAACACAAGATATCATATTTTGAATTTAAACTTAAGATAACGGAGAAAATCAAATAATTAAGATATATTGGGATAAAATCATAATTTAAATACAAATAAATTAGTAATTATCCCTTAAAAATAGGCAAAATACCATACTTATCACTCCTCCATCACACCCATTCCCTTCTCCATTTCAGTCCATCAATTTTACTAGGATAGTGTAGAAATTAGAATGGACAAGACCCACTCCTTATCCATCCAAATAGATATTGTCCATTCTAATCAACATGTGTCGACACGTGTTCTTCACTCAACTCTCATCTCAGCATTACTCGTTCATCATCATCTGCAATTTTTTTGGTTAAAATATCATTTTGATCCTCAAATTATGGGATAAGTTTCATTTGGTCTTAAAACTACTTTTTGTTCCATTTTGATCTTCAAAATTTCACATCTATTCCATTTTAATATCTAAAATGTGATTTCGTCAAGTTTCTGTCATTATATATAACTTGAAGAACTGAAATGAATTATTTCTATCTCATGTGTGTCTTCATAAGTGAGTTAACCAGAAACAAATAAAAATTTTCATTTTTAGTCACAAATTTAAGATAAAAATCAATTATAATTCATTTCTAATTTGTGACTAAAAATACAAATTTGTTTTTTTTTACACATTCTTTGCCAACTCACTTACTATGAATATATGTAAGAGGAATAATTTATTTCAATTGTTTAAGTTAGAAATAATAAGTCAATAACAGTGGAAACTATGTGAAATCACATTTTGGGACCACAAAGAAATAAATGTAAAAGTTTGAGGACCAAAATAGTATTTGGCCTTTTGTTTTTTCTTTTGGTAGTACAAGTAGTTTAGAAAATTTCGTGCAAATCTAACCAAAGACTGGAGAGTGAAATAGATAATTGAAGACTCGAAGTCTTGTGAGACGAGACATGTTCTACGTTCAAGTTTCAATACTCTGCCATTTGACACTCTTTTCATCTTTCTTTCACTTCTTCACTCAAATTTCATCTCATCATTACTCGTTCATTCATCATCCATGGCTGCAGAATTGGTAGGTGGTGCCATTCTCTCTTCCTTCCTTGAAGTAGCTTTCCACAGATTGGCTTCTCCCGACATTCTTGACTTCTTCAACAAACCAAAATTAGACGAAACGTTGCTGAACAAGTTAAACATCATTTTCTTATCCCTCAACGCTGTGATCGACGACGCAGAGCAGAAACAGATCACCAATCCAAACGTGAAATCGTGGCTCGATGAGGTTTTAGACGCTGTGTATGTTGCCGAAGATGTCTTGGATGAGATTGACTACAATCTCACTAAGCAAAAGGTCGAATCTCAATTTCAATCAAGTTCTAGGGTTACACGACGCAAGGTACAAAACTTTTTCTCTGTTTCTGTTTCTTCGTTTCACAAGCAAATCGAATCGAGGATGAAACGAGTCGTTTCCAGACTTGAATATCTAGAAAGTAGGAAGGATATATTAGGTTTAAAAGAAGGTTGTGTTGTTGCTGCTGTTGCATCTGCAAGTAGGTTGCCAACGACGTCTTTGGTTGTTGAAGGAGGAATCTGTGGTAGAGATGATGACAAGAAAATGATAATCGATTGGTTGTTATCAGAAAATGATGACAGTCAGTTATCTATCGTTTCCATTGTGGGCATGGGTGGGTTGGGTAAGACCACTGTTGCTCAGCTTGTTTACAATGATTGTAGGGTGAAAGATGAATTTGACATCGTAGCTTGGGTGTGTGTTTCCGATGATTTTGACGTTACAAGGGTAACAAAGGCAATTATTGAGGCGATCACTATGTCTAATGAGGTTATGAAAGAGCTGAATGTGCTTCAAATTAAATTGAAGGGGATGTTGACTGGCAAGAGATTTCTCATTGTTCTTGATGATCTGTGGAATGAAAGTTATTTGCAGTGGGAGGCACTACAAGCACCTTTTAATCATGGGGCTCTGGGAAGCAAAGTTCTTGTGACCACTAGGAGTGAAATAGTTGCTTCAACTGTGCGCTCAACTAAAACGCATCATTTGAAGCCTCTAGTAGAAGAAGATAGTTGGTTGTTGTTCAAAAAATATGCATTCTGCAATGGTGATGCTCCTCGTTCAAACTCTGCCTTTGAAGAAATCGGAAGAAAGTTCATTAAGAAATGCAAAGGGTTGCCTTTAGCTTTAAAGACAATTGGGAGTCTCTTGTACACAAAGTTATCTGTGGAGGAGTGGAATGCCATTTTGGAAAGTGAGATATGGGAGGAGGGGAGTGATATTCTTCCTTCTCTGAGATTGAGCTACTATTACCTTCCTTCCCTTTTGAAGAGATGCTTTGCTTATTGTTCTATTTTCCCCAAGGATTATGAATTTAGCAAGGAGCAACTAATTCAATTGTGGATGGCTGGAAATTTTTTTAAAGGTGCTGGAAAAAGCAAAGACATTGAAGAAGTAGGCGATATTTTATTTCATGAACTATTGTCGAGGTCATTTTTTCAATTTTCAAGTAGAGATGGGCATCATTATGTCATGCATGACCTTATTAATGATTTGGCACAGAGTGTCTCTCGCAACTTTTGTATCCGTTTCGAGGCAGTTGAAGCACCAAGTGTATCAAACATGACCCGCCACTTCTCATATTTAACTAGTCGTTATGATTACGCCAAACGGTTTGAGGCTATATACGATGCTGATGGACTACGCACATTCTTGTCTTTTACCATGTATGGTCAAAGTGGTAGTTTTTTATTAATTTCTAGCAATATAATTCATGATTTGCTGTCCAAGTTTAGGTGTTTACGCATCTTTTCTTTGGTTGGCTATTTCAACATTACTCAATTGCCTGAGTCGATTGGTTGTCTTATTCATCTACGTTATTTGGACCTATCGCACACTGGACTGGAAAGACTACCCGATTCAATATGTTCACTTTATAATTTACAAACATTAAAATTAAGGGGGTGCTATTTCTTGCAACAGTTACCATTGAATTTTCATAGACTTGTTAGTTTGCGTCATCTTGATTTTTATGAAACTAACATAAGGGAGATGCCAAAGAAATTGGGAGATTTGAAAAATCTCCATGTTTTGTCATCATTTTATGTGGGAAATTGTTGTGAGACCAGCATCAGACAGTTACAAGAACTTAGCCTTCGGGGAAGTCTATCCATTTTAGCGTTGCAAAATGTGAATCCAATTGAGGCTTCGGCAGCCAACTTGAAAAATAAAATACGTCTTGAAGAGTTAGAGCTGAGTTGGAGCCGTGAGGATGTTGAATCAGAGAATGACAGAGAAGTGCTGGAAAAGCTTGAACCACACCAGAACTTGAAAAGGCTCTCAATTAGCAATTATCGTGGTACAAGGTTTCCAAACTGGTTTTCTGGTAATTCATTGTCCAACATAGTATACTTAGAGTTGAGAAGGTGCAAATATTGCTTCTTGTTACCACCACTGGGGATTTTGCCATCTCTCAAGTCACTATCAATAAGAGGCTTTGATCGTATAGAAACCATTGGTCCGGAGTTTTATGGAATTAGCTCTTGTACTACTCCGTTTGTATCCCTGCAAATTTTGAGGTTTGATGATATGGCAGGTTGGAAGGAATGGAAATGTGAAAACTTTTCTAGTGCCTTCTCATGTCTCCAAGAGCTATGTATAAGAGATTGTCCAAAGTTAAAAGGGCAGGTTCCTACACAACTTCCTTCTTTGAGGAAGCTTGTCATCAACAATTGCTTGCAGCTTGAGGCTTCTGTAGATCCACCTCTTCATGAAATGGATCTAGAAAGATGCACCATGTTGCACTTGAGATACCTTCCGTCTACTCTTAAAATTCTTCGCTTTTGTGGATTCTCCAGACAATGCTCTTTGGTTGAAAAGATTGAGTATACCATTGCCAACACTTGCCTTGAAGAATTGTATGTTTTCAATTGCACCAACATGGAACTCCCACTGCACAATTTTTATAATTTCCTTCAAAGAGTAAAGATAGTTGGGTGCAACTCTCTGAGGACTTTTCCATTGGATTCTTTCCCTAAACTTCAGTCACTTCACTTTTGTGGATGTGATAATCTAGAGATCATATCTATTTCAGAGGGACACCATAGCGATCTCACATCTCTTACATTATTAGACATCGCTGAGTGTCCTAAATTTGTGTCATTTCCAAGAGGAGGGTTTTCTGCACCAAAGCTTTGTCGTCTGTCTTTTTTTTCGTTGGAGAGTCTGAAAGAGCTTCCTGAGCGTATGCAGATCTTCTTTCCCTCTCTAAGCTTGATGGAAATTGAAGGGTGTCCACAGGTGGAGTCATTTCCTGAGGGAGGTTTGCCCCTAAATCTTGAGGCACTTTTTCTCCAAAGATGTCCAAAACTCATGGCCTCTCGAATGGATTGGGATTTGCAAAGTCATAAGTATCTACAATTCTTGTGTCTTTCAGATAAAAATGTAAAGTCTTTTCCCGAGGCTGGACTATGGCCACCATCTCTTAAAACAATTGACATCACGAACTGTCCAAATCTTGAATCACTGGATTACATGGGTCTCTACCACTTGTCTTCTCTGAGAAATTTGAATCTTTTTGGATGTCCTAAACTCCAATATTTGCCAAAGGAGGGTTTGCCCACTACCCTTACTTCTCTCAAAATTACAAATTGCCCCATGCTGGAAAAGTGTTTCCGACAATCAAGAGGCAAAGGCAAAGGCAAAGGCAAGGACTGGGCAAAGATTGCTCACATCCCTTTCATTGTAATTGGAAATGATTTAGTAACTTGAACTTCTCAATAACAGATGCCTTACTTATCATTCTCTCTTCTTTTTTTTTTGGCCTGATCATTCTCTCTTCGTACTCATCATTAGATATCTACTTTTTCTCAACCAATTTAAAATTATATAAATAAATGTATCTACTGTGCATGCATTTGTTCTTTATTACAGATTTCCTTATGCAGATGACAAATAATATAGCAGAATCTTCACCAGAACTGAACACCATTCATTTCTTTAACATTGTTGAAGTCCCACATTGCTTGGTTAAAGGGCCTTCTAACTCTATATATATAATGAGACAATCCCCTCCCCTTGAGAGCTCTTTTGGGGTGAGTTAGGCCTTTCTACAAACATAAACTCATAACTTTGCATCCATTTCTTCTTTCTCATCCATCATACATTTTTCATCTCTAGTTAGGACTTAGGAATCAGTTAGTGTCATATCCTGCATTAATGAAACAACTAATGATGATTTAATGAAAATAAAATAATATCATTTAACTATTATTTGTAATCTTGTGAGTCCTTAATAATATCATTTTACTTCGTTATGCTACAATTGATTCATTTCTAATTAATCCTTTAAATTGAACTATATACAAACACTGTGTGTTAAACAAACCAGTTAATATTGCACATGTTATGAAATCCTCAAGACTTGGTCTGGCTTTGATACTTACCATCTAGAGTTAATTATGCTTGAAACCATTTTTGTAGGATTATTAACCTACGTTCGTACTTGAGCTAGACTGTGATTATAATTCATATCTATTACACTCTTCTTGCACAAAGTGGGGGCTCTCATCAATCCAAAGGTTGAATAAGGTGATTAAACTTCTAGTCTCCAGAGGAAAGATCCTAGCGTAAGTTCTGACAAATTAACCACTATTTATCAATTTGTTTTCTTTTTTATCCACTTGGACATGCACATTCCACCTTTTTGAAGATTGTAATTTGTAGTCGAGAATACTTATGTTCATGTGTAAGACAAGGGTTTTCATCAAATAAGGAAACATGAGTTCTGGATCGAACTATACAATTCATCATGAGTAATATATACTATTTCTGAACTGTGACATAGACTGTATCACTGTAATAATATTCCTTCAACAGCTATTTATTTGAGTGAGGGAAGGCAACTGCAACTGTAGGCATCAACCAATTTCTGAGGCAGTAGTTTAACTCAGAAGTCTCAAGTTGATAACAAATTTGGAGATCCATTCATGCTTTTGATTTTATTTTGATTCAATAATATGTCTACAAAAGTTATTAGCTGAATTGATTTATTGTCAAGCATATCAGTCCTTAGGGACCACAAACAAGTTTGGTGCTGTAACAAATCCAGTGCATGATGTGATTGAAAATACTTTCACTTGCCAATAATCATTTTTACTTTTAATTCATTCCAAATTTGATATTATTTATCATAATGTACACTTATATTTTTAATCATATAACACAAAACTTGGTTTAAATTTTATCTGCATCACAGATCCAGTACTTCAGTCAGAAACCCATCTTGGTTGAAGCTCAATATTACATCCACTGCACAAACTGATTTTAATATTACCCATAGCACTTTCTTTATTTATATTCTGTGGAATATATGGATTGTCAGGAACTTGAGAGCTTTTCAGGCTGCTGTCTTTTCCCTCCTTTATGCAGTAAATTGTGCTATCTCTCAAGCTTTGGAATGGTATTATTTAGCTGGTCCTACTGTCAATAACTCTCAACACCATGACATTCTTATTGGTTGGAAACCTCCCACGAATGGATGGTTTAAATTAAATTCTGATGGTTCTTGTATTGGTGTCAATAAAGGGATGGGAAATATTTCAGCTGGGGGTATTAACAGAGATCCTAGCAGCAGATGTATTAAATGTTTTTCTTGCTTTCTGGGAATTGGAACTAGCCTTTTAGCTGAACTCTGAGCTATTTATTTAGGCATATCTATTTCCAAAGAGGCTAGATGTGATCGTATTATTGTGGAGTCTGATTGTTTGTATGCTGTGAATCTGCTTAACAATGTTCTTGATTCTTCTACACACCACTACTCTGCCATCATTGACCTTTGCAGGCTAGAGCTCGCCACATTCAGTCAATTTAGAGTGATGCATGTGTGGGAGAACATCTATTCTGTTTTGTTATATAATTTTTAAGTAGTCATCTGTTTGTTCATGGCTTCATGCTGCGATAATTTACTAAACATGGTGTGGGAGAACATCTATTCTGTTTTGTTATATTTTCCAGTAGTTCAAGACACCCATTGGCTACAATTTCAAATTAATTTATTTACATATAAGGCTAAGTTAAATTACTGTCTTTGTATTATTTTCATAAACAATGAGTCAGCAAAAGGGGGATCAAACAAAACTTTAGGGTATGCTTGACAATTAGGAAGAAAAGAAAGGAGAAAAATTGAAGGAGAATGAGAGGAAAATATTCCAAACTGGGCTATTTTGAATTTGTGAAGGGAAAGAATAATGTAGGATAACAAACTAATCATTATCTTCCCTCTTAATTTTTAACTTTTCAAATAAATAGAAGATATACTAAATCTCTTCACTTTTTTAATTTTTCATTAATCTTCAATTCAAACATACCTTATAAATATAGTCTGCAATTTCAATTAATGCAAAAGAAAATATTGTTCAAAAGGAAAAGAGCAAAATTGTTTGATTTTTTTTTTTGGTATACTGAAATTAGGTGGGGGTAAGTACTCCCTCCGTTCCTGAATATCTGCTTTTCTGGAGAGCTTTTTTTATTCCAAAATATCTGATGTTTTATAACTTCAAGAGAGCATTAATTATTCTTTTACCATTCTATCCCTATTAAATATAGTAGAGTCATAAATGAATAAACATTTTCCAAGTAATTTAATAGGGATAGTTTAGTCTTTTTACCTCATTTTTGTCTTCATTCTAGGTGAGCTAATCATTTCCTTGGTCTGTGTGTATTTACCTTAAACATCAGATATATAGGAACGGAGGGATTACTAATTTTCTACTTGAATAAGGAAATATCTCTTGACCTCTTTAAGAATTTAAAAGAAGAATTTACAAATCACCTATTAAATGAGGCCTTTACTTCAATCAAAATTACTTGATTTTGATGAGAAAGAAGAGTAAGTGCATTTATTTGTGATAAATACAAACTCAGTTATAATATAGAACATAAAAATGAGAGAAAAGGCTTCTCACAACATCACTTTGTTGCCCAAGTCAATTGGTGGTCTTAAATATTTACGTTATTTGAACCTATCTTACACTAACATAGAAAGGCTACCTGATTCACTATGTCTACTTGATAATTTACAAACAGTAAAAGTTACGGCACTGCAAAAATATGGAGAAGTCACCATCGAATTTGCATAAACTTGTTAAACTTGGTCATCTTGATTTTTGTGGAACTGGAGTGAAGAGAGGATATGCCAAAGAACTTGGGTAAGTTGAAAGATCTTCAAGTGGTGTCTGAAGAGTATAAGGGGGTTAAAGTGTAATATTAGATAATGTTAAGAGTTACTCTTGGGCAAGAGTAATGTAGTTTTGTAAGGAATTCTGTTACTACTCTTGGGCAAGAGTAATGTAGATAGTAATGTAGTTTCTGTTGTATCGTTAGCTTTATTTCTTCTTGTTATATCTTCTTGTATTACATTCCTATAAATAGCTAGTATTGTATTTATCTCATTTTAATGGAAATATACAAAAGGTTTATTGAATATATGAGTTGAGTTTCTTCTTTCTGTTCATGGTATCTGTGGGCAAGGGAAGTGAGACCGTCATCAAACATAAAGGAAAACTCAATCTCTGTGGATCTCCCTCTCCATTTTACAATTACTGAATTTAGTGTATCTCGTTGTGCAAAACCTCTAATTGGTCCCTTAGGTCTCATTTATTTTATACTGATCTTACATATTTTCATAATTTTTCAAATTGGTCCCAAATCTACTTTTGAGACACAATTTTACCTTATTTGCTAACGATTCCAACTGGGTAGAGAAAGAACTCTAAGAGTTAGCATATAGTTTCAAACTCGTCACATTCAAACTTAAAATGAGAGAGATATGACTAATTTTGCTTCTTTAACTATGAAACGAGTTATTCATTTTTGAGACTCGATTTGACCTAGTTTGTTGACGATTCGAAAATACTTATCAAAAGAAATTCGTAACTCTAGATTTGTCTCATTTGAACTTGAAACAAAATAAATATAATTTTACATTTAATATTTTTTAGACCAATTTGAGAAATTATAGAAACATGTAAAACTAATCTAAAACAAATGAAATATAAGAGACTAATTTAAAATCTACCCCATACTTGAAGGACCAGTTTGAAATTTTGGCCTTTTTTTTAATCAATACACAGGTGTTGGATAGTTATTTATTAACATGTAACGTTTTTTTTTTTATCTATTTCCTACACTTTGTACTTTTTTCTTCTTTAATAAATTTTTTTTCAAAATCATATATTAAAACAAATACTACAAAATTGTAAATAGTATGATATGATATGATATGAGATAAGAGTCAATACATATAAAATATGAGAATATGAGTAGCTAAATATAATATAAATAGAGTTTTTCTTTAAATAATATATATATAAAGTTGACATTCCACTTTCCAGTATGATCCAAGAAGCAAAAAATTAATAATGCAAGTTTTGTCCTTTGCCTTCTTCCCCAAAAGGAGAAAAATCGCAGGGTTGTCTTGCACAACCGTGGCAATTGATAAAGACGACTTCACAATTTTGTTATCTTCAACTTTCAACTATCTAGGAATCCTGGACTAACACGACATATTAATATCAATTTCGAGGTTCAAGATTCTTGTGCTTTCCCATGGGCTTAAAGTAGCAGATTTTAGCAACTATCATGATTCAGAACTATGCCAAACACCAGGTATATATTATATATATATATTTGATGGAGGTATATATTATATATATTAAGTATATATATGGATTTAGATTTTAGACGCTTGTTTGATGACAGTCAGAAGAAAAAGCTCACTCTTTGGTTCCTTTATCCGATTCTGTCTTTATTAGCTCTTTCCTCTCTCTGATTTTGCTTCAAGATTTCTGCTCGTCTTACAATTCCAATTTTAAACATCAAGACTTGCACTTTATGCTCAGTTCTGTATTATTATGGAGAAAATTTATCTGGGTAATCTTGGGATTGCTGAAATAAGCTGATTTAGGTATCTTTGCCTTTTGAGTTTATTTCTAGGGCTAGTGGCTTAGTTATATATATTCTTTAATCAGAACTACCCTATGAATTTAATGACACACTTGTTTCTCTGCATATATTATTGAATTCTGCAATCTAAGGACGACAGTTAGTTCCTGCAGGTTTCTGTTTGACATAGAATGGAAACTTTTGTGAGTTATTTGCCGTATTCCCTATTCAACCAAAATTATTGTTAATTTCAAAATTGGATGTTGCAGATATGTTACTCTGTTGATAAACCACCACTAGGTAGCATCACATAAAGTAAAGAAAGAAAATATGGGTGATGGAGATATAGAACTTTCAGATAATGTCCTATTGTCAAATCCAGAGTCATCTTGCAACATTGAGGCTTCAACATCTGCGGATAAAGTTAACGAGTTATTGAGGAACTCCAGAACATGCACCCACACTCACACTTGCAATCCTCCGGGTCCGGATGCAGCACATACCCATACATGCTATCACACACACACTCAAGTTATTGCATCTGAAGAGGATGATCACCCACATAATAAAGAGCATCATACCATTACCAACTCAAGATCAAAACGGCCTTCAGGTAACAGAGAAGCGGTTCGAAAGTACCGGGAGAAGAAGAAGGCACACACGGCTTATCTTGAGGAGGAAGTAAAGAAATTGCGTCTGCTGAATCAGCAGCTGGTCAGGAAAGTTCAGAGTCAGGCACTTCTTGAAGCTGAAGTTTTGAGGTTGAGGAGGTTATTGGTAGATCTCAAGGGGAAAATTGACGATGAATTGGGTATTTTCCCTTTCCAGAAGCAGTGTATGAACTCTTATTCGATGTCCAAGGAAGAGCATACAAGTAATTTGCCATGTGTTGATCATCATGCAGTATCTTCATCTCAGATTGATATTTGTGGGAATGAAAATTTTATGATTCCATGTGAAGGAAACTGTCAACCTCTGGTTGTGAATTGTCAAGTAAACATGAATAATAAGGCAAATACTGAAGGACAAGTCGCGGATGTGGTCGATAACTTGATTGTATCTTCATCTCAAGCCAAGTGATTATTAAGAAAATTGTCATCTCCTGTGAGTTCTGTCCTGCTGTTTCTTCTGATAATTTGTTAGATTCTTGTTACATGGGGAATGATAATTGGTGTTACCATAAAAGACGTGTTAGATAAATTGCCCCTAAATTGTTTGATCTCTATAGAATTTTAGGTGAAAAATAGTTGAGTTTGTACATTGTACCAACATATTAAAATGAAGGTGGGTTTTTCTCCACCAAGAAACAAAAATAAAGAATATCCTGAGTTTGTGAAGTATTTAGAAATCTCGTCCTATAGCAATGTGGCGTCTTATGTTCAGCCCTACTTGCTATTTATGATATTCATTTTGCATAATTTTAATTTCAGAGCTGCTGACCTTAAATATGTTTTTCACTTTTTCTTTTCAGCAATTAAATCAAATAGCAATAAGGCCCTAGGTTATTAGTTCTCTGCATCTGATTAATTTGTGGCCTGAAATGTGATTAGTATTTAAGAGCTTCACACACATATAAGATAGAAAATTGCAACAGGCTGGATTTGTTATATTAGTTTTTCGTCTTAAATAGCAAAGATATCTTTCAATTCCTACTCTATAACTATAAGATGATAGCATGACATATGAAAAGGGTGTAAATTTTCATTTCAATGAAATGCACTAGTGGAAACTCTGTGGAATCAAATATTATTATCTTCTATTTGAGATGTACATGTCAATATGAAGAAATAGCAATAAAAATATTTGTTGGAATTTTTAGCATATTATCACTCTCTTGTTTCCCGTTAATCCTGAAAGGGTCTTTCTTGTGTTAATGTGAACTCTGTTAATAGACATTTCTCAAATGAACAAAAGAATACACAAATCATAAGCACTAGGAAGGCTCAATTATTGTTATATTGATTTGAAAAAACAAGAGTAGAGCTTGATGATTTGCCTTAATTTAAGTTACATAAGTTTGTTCTAGCAGTTCTTCATACATTTGTAATGGGTAAGTAGGAATACAGCTTGCATAGAACGAATTTATCTGTTATGTATACCCAACATTTCTTCATCTTTGCCAATTCTGTAGTGATAACACTATAAAGTAGAGTTATTTATGTCTATTTAGAACTTGATTTAGAGGCTTTATATCTTGCTCTAATGATAATAGTCCAGCTAGCTTGCTTTTTTTGTTTATAATTAATTTCAGAAGATTCGTTATTTTGGTTGTTTGTCGTCTCTTTATATTACTTTTGTTATTAGTTTAGTTTTAGGAGTTCCCAAGTGAATATGGATCCTTAATTTCATGATCTCTTGCATTTCAAGTCGTCAATATTTAATTACTTATAGACATTTCAAAAGAAGCCTAGAAACCAGAAAATGTGATGTTGGCCATGGCAACCTTCTCTGTTCGTTGCAGCAAACTCATTCTGCTAGAGCACAAAAAAGGAGAGAGAAGATGACTTGGAAACCTCAGTTTGATCATCATCTTCTTCTTCTTCTTCTTGGGTTTGTTAGATTCTCTATTCTCTAGGGTTATGAACAATTAATGATATAGTTTATTATTATGTTACGATGTTGTCGGCCCTCAATGATGTAGTTTATTGTTATGTTACGATGTTATTGCCCATTTGGTGCTTTTTGAATTCAATTAATTGGTTTATTTCATTACTTTTCGTGTTTGATAACCAAGTTAGGTTTATTAGGGTTACCCTAGTTGATGCTTGACGATGTAAGATTAGAGTTAGAGATGTAGATTAATTGCCTCTAGATTCGTATAACTGATAGAATTTGTTAATAGGATAGAAATATCCTTATCAACCTTTGGAAAGCATATGAACTTGATCCAAGACATTAAACTAAGTAGTTCTCATAGCCTTATAGGAGGGTTAATTAGCTCAGTTTAATAAGCTTATATTAGATTGATAAGAGATTATAAGTAATTTAGTATTCAGTGTTAGAGGCATAATCTGATAGCTGATAAGTTCTTGATTGTTGCATTTTATATTGATCTAAAATTAAAATTAATTATCATTGTAACTAATAGTAGCAAAAAAAACTAAGAATTTCTTGATTGTTTCAATGAAAATTTTAACAAAAGGAGGTTATTTGCACAAAATCAAAAGTTCAAGGAATATTTTGTCACATTTAAAAGTTTATGGGGTTTTTTTTTTCACAATGACTAAAGTTTAGGGGATTTTTATGCATTTTAGCCTATTATTTAACCCTCCTCTCCACCTAACTTTCTGCCGAAGCCCTGGAAAAAACAGAAGCTACTTGTTTATTTTTTTTGTTGTTAAAAACAATTTCTTTTATATACTTGCTTTCATGATGGGTTTAAACCCTGGCAGGCTATGGAAATGATGAAGATGACAACAGGATCTTCATTTTCTTTCAAGAACACAGGCTATGATAAGTCTGATTTTAGGCAGACTTTTAGGAGGTATTTTATCTATATTTGAATATTATATCTAAAGATTTACCCCCAAAATATCATAGATTTTGGATTCTCTCTCAATCTTCAAATCAAATTGAAAATGTGATATATTCTTAGATTGATTCTTTATTTGGTAAATATCATGTTTATAAGTTAGGATTTGGTACTTGTTTAAATCTTTGGGTTGCCTATCCTCAAAATCCTTTTGAAATCAACAACAAAAATATACTTTCTGATTTGCATACGTCTTGCCCAAAGGTTATGCAGAATCTGAAGTTTCAAGCTAAAATGTGCATACGTCTTGCCCAAAGGTTATGCAGAATCTGAAGTTTCAAGCTAAAATGTGCATACGTCTTGCCCAATGGTTATGCACAGAAGAGGCGTACAGCAGAAGACATCTTATGGATTATTAGAAGATTTTGTAAGGGATTTGTGGGATAATTAGTTAGAGTTAGCTCTATAAATAGGAACCCTAGGGCTTCCATAAAAACATCTTACACTCCACGCTTAATTTCATATTTTACATTTTCGGTGCTCAATGGCCCTGCGCGGCTAACTCTCTTATCTTGGCTTAGGGTGAGTTTGGATTGGATGCTTCAATACTTGTGAGGTCTTGTTCTTAATTGTTTCATCAATTTATAATATTTTTGTTTCTCCTACTCTTCTTGTTTTAATTGTTTTCAAGTTGAACATTCAACTAAGAGCTCGGTTGTCTAATTGATTTGTAAACATAACGCTAGATGTTCTTATTGATTTGTAATTAGTAAGTTCATCACTAAGTAGTAACTAAGATGGTTGTACCATGTAAGGGAGAAGAAAATCTAAACAAGTAATTTTGTAAATTAATTGTTTAGGGTTAATATCTTTCGGGTCTTAGTTCTGTTACCTTAGATTGAATTGTCGACTGTGTTTGATTCGTCTAGTTAATAAGTGGTTAAATTGGGTATGTTATCTTTTAATCAACTTTTAAGAAAGAGTGATATCACTGTGTGATTTTGTTAACCTATTTTATGATTGATGAATTAATATTTTGGAATCAATGATCAAGTGTGAAACTCCATGAAAAACAATCCCAGCCAAGGCTCCAATCAATCGGTAACAACCTTTTTAATTTACAGTTGCTTTTCATTACATTCGTTCAAAATTCGCTCTTACGTCATTAGTCTTGGGCAAGACTAAAGTCACGGACATTAGTCTTGGGCAAGACGTATTCACTGGTTCCTTATTTCTCTGGCTTATAACTGCATAACCTTTGGGCAAGACTAGTCTCTGTGGATCGACCCTATTCTCGCATCTACTACTAATATTCTATCTTTGAGTGCAGATTAGGTTTAATTATAATTGGTGGACCCGGCAACCATCAATTTTTGGCGCCGTTGCCGGGGACTAGTTATATTGTCCTTTTTGTTTTTGTTTTATGCCCAGAACTGAAGAACCAGAACTACCACTCGACTTGGAGATTGAAAGGACTGCAAAAGCTAGGAGAAAAGCAGCAAAGCAGCGCAGACAACAAGGGGTTGGCCCTTCTGAGCCTCCTTCTGTTGTACCAAACGTCGAGTTAGAAGTAGGATCACCAAATCCACCAGACATGGCGGAACCTGATCCTCCAGCGGTCGATCCGGCCGATCAAACAGTCCGGGATTACTATGATGAGCCAATTGCAGAAACACCACTCTGCATAGTTTATCCCAGGTTAGACGGTGCTTTTGAGTTAAAATCTAGTCTAATCCATCTGCTGCCTACTTTTCATGGATTAGCAAAGGAAGATCCATACCAGCACCTGAAGGATTTCCAAGCTGCATGCTCAACATCAAAGCCAAATAACATGACAGAGGAGCAAGTCAAGCTGAGAGTATTCCCCTTTACTGTCAAGGATGCAGCAAAACAATGGCTTTTCGATCTACCATCAGGTTCTATTACTGAATGGGGGCAATTATCTAAAGCTTTCTTAAAAAAATTCTTTCCCGTTTCTCGTGCTTCTGAACTTCGCAGGAAAATTAGCAATGCTACTCAAGGAGAAACGGAGACGCTGCATTCATATTGGGAGCGTTTCAAAAAACTATGCTCAAGCTGCCCACAACACAAGCATTCTCCCTGTGCTCTAATTAACTATTTTTATGAAGGACTCACTCAAGCTGATAAAAGAATGCTAGATTCGGCTTCTAATGGAGCTTTGCTGGAAAAAAGACCTCAAGATGCCAAAGATCTTATCAATAAGATGGCAGAAAACACACGAGAATCCGACTTCACTAGGGGAGTTAATCAAGTAAGTGATAATTCCATTCAATCTCAACTTACCCAATTAACCTCTACTGTGAATTCTTTGGTGTCAAAGATAGGACAGCCCCCTGCAGTAGTTTGTGGAATATGTTTGACACCAGGACATCATACGGATGCTTGCCCATTATTGCAAGAAGATCAAGAGAAAGTCAATGTTGTGGGAGGATTCAATCAGCCCCAAAGGAAGTATGATCCGTTTGCAAACACATATAATCCGGGGTGGAGAGATCATCCACACTTTAGCTATGCAAGACATCCTCAAATTCCTAGGCTACCAGCTCCACCACAAGTCACAGAATCAGGTAAATCTCTTGAAGATATTGTGAAAAATTTAGCCATTAACACTACAAAATTTCAGGAGGAAACAATGACTAGTTTTAAAGAGGTAAAGAGTGACATTAAATGCTTGGAGATGCAAATGAGTTAGCTTGCAACATCTATGAGCAAGTTAGAATCTCAAGGGAAACTCCCTTCCCAAACAGTGTCTAACCCAAGGGAGAGTGTTTGTGCAATAACTTTGAGGAGGGAAGATGAATTGCTACTTCCACATAAAAAGCGCACTCATGCTTTAAATTTAGAGGTGGAAGTTGACTCACAACAGTCTGAACGCACAACTCTTGCCCAAGACTTAAGTACAGAGGCTGAGGCAAAAATTGAAATTCCACCCACGAGCTTAACTCTTGCCCAAGACGTAGGTACAGTGTTGCAACTTGAAACAGAACCAGAAAAGAGACCTGCTCCCAAAGCTCAACCTACCTTTGTGATTCCACCACCCTTCCCGGAAAGATTTGCTCAATCAAAGAAGAAGAAGGAGGATAAAGAGATTCTCGAGGTATTTCGAAAGGTAGAGGTAAATATTCCCTTACTTGATGTCATAAAGAAAATACCTCACTATGCTAAGCTTCTCAAAGAATTTTGTTCTAACAAGAAAAAATCAATTAGTCATGAGAAAGTAAGCTTAAATGAGAATGTTTCAGCTGTTTTCAAAAAGGAAACACCTCCAAAGTGTGCAGATCAAGGTATGTTTTCTATCCCTTGCAAGGTTGGCAATGTTAAAATAAAAAGAGCAATGTGTGACTTAGGTGCATCAATTAATGTCATGCCTTTGTCTGTTTATCATTCTTTAAATGCTGGACCATTAAAAAAGACATCAACAGTGCTTCAACTTGCTGATAGATCAACTGTTTATCCTGAAGGAGTATTAGAAGATGTGTTAGTAAAAGTGAATGATTTAATTTTCCCTGCTGATTTCTATGTTTTAGATATGGGGAATGACAATTCTTCTAAATCCTCTCAATTGTTGTTAGGAAGATCCTTTCTTAGTACTGCAAAAACTAAAATTGATGTTTTTAAGGGCAAAATAACTATGGAGTTTGATAATAAGACTATAGGATTCAATGTTTATGATGTCCCTGAAAATACTAATGAAGTTTTTTTTGTTTCTAGCAACAATATTAATGAATCACAGATTGGTGGAGGCTCTAAAAAGAAGAATAAAGATAAGCACAAATTTATTGAGCATCCCGTATTGAAAAAAGAGTCTCAAACATTAAAAAGGTGTGAGGTTGAAATTCATGGAGGAACTAGAGCTCAAGAGATCAATCAAATCATTCCAAGGGCTCTAGAGGGAGTCACTTAAAACATGGAGGAATGTCTAGTCCAAGACAATAAACAAGGGCGTTTTTTGGGAGGCAACCCAAACTTGAGTCTTGCCCAAGTGGCATGCACAAGCTTTATCTATCTTTAATTCAAGCTTTTAGTTTTTCTTTTCAAAAAATAATAATAATAATAATAATAATAAAAAAAACAAAAAATATATATATTTCGTTCGTCTAAATTTGATTTTAAATTTTAGTTTTTATCTTTTCTTTATTCATTTTCGTAATTTATTTGAATTGTTTGCATTTTTAGTTTAGGTCTCAAGTGTTAACTCTTGCCCAAGTGTAAAGGAGCTGAAACAAAAAAATAGTGGAATTGGAAGCTTTGTTGAGGAGCACACTTCAAGTAGAGTCAAAGAACACTAAACCAGGGAAGATCACCCTTTTCCTATCTTTTTAACTCTGATATGTATCAAAATTTCACACTGAGGACAGTGTGAAGCTTAGTCATGGGAGGGTATCCTGTTTCTGATTGTTGAATTCTCATTGTTTGCTGGTTTAGTTGTTATTTTGATTGCTGAATCCTATTGTTGTGCTAAATTCTGAGAGAAATCTGTTTTGAAAGTTGTTGCCTTGGTTCTTTAAAGACTATTAATTTTCCCTCGGCTCCCTTTGTCTATTTTTAAAAGCTTTTTCCATCTCAGTTACCTTTCTAAAGCATTAGGTCTTCATCTTAATTTTTAAATTTTCTAGTTAGAGAATATGCTTTTAGTTCTTCTCTTAGTATCCCCTTCTGATTATTTCGTGTCACTCTAAGAACTAAAGCTTGAATTACACACCCTTGCATTAAACTGAAATTTCAACTTGTGTACTTAATTTGTAGTCACATCTAAGGGTCTTTCAATAAGCTTTGTTTGGATTCACTCTTCTCTTATTAAGCCCCTTTTTAGTCCAAAATGAAAAAAAAAAGAAGAAAAAAAATATTGTTGTATACTCCTCTGTCCACCAAGGTACAAAGTGCCTTGAAAAATGAAAAAAGAAAAGAAAAAAAGTATAAAATAAAAGGACGAAAAAAGCGGTAATGCATATGAGTCCTCAAGTGGATTATGAGTAGGCTAGTAGCCCTCTAAGGTCTGTCAAAGTCTGAGTAACCGGGTGCACTGTGTCAAAATGGATGCATTCGCGTCAAAAGGATTATGACGACTTAGGGAATGTAATGGACAAATTAATTAGGGACTGTTTTGAGAGAAGAGTTTATCTAAACTTTGTTATTGTTTGTATTCTACTGCTGTGAAACTTGGAAAAGTTGTGTGAATTAAAATGAGGACAAGTGGTGTGGTTCTTGGCTGAAGTTTTAATGTGAGCTGCATTATAATTTAAGGGGGATGTTTTTTGAAGGTTGGAAGCTAGCTTCTCTAATTTTAAAATTTGGTTGTTAGGTTGTGGTCATCTTTTGCTTTGGCTTGATGCTAGATTTGGTTTTTGCTTGAGGACAAGCAAAGGATTAGTCATGGGAGGATTGATAAGTCTGATTTTAGGCAGACTTTTAGGGGGTATTTTATCTATATTTGAATATTATATCTAAAGATTTACCCCCAAAATATCATAGATTTTGGATTCTCTCTCAATCTTCAAATCAAATTGAAAATGTGATATATTCTTAGATTGATTCTTTATTTGGTAAATATCATGTTTATAAGTTAGGATTTGGTACTTGTTTAAATCTTTGGGTTGCCTATCCTCAAAATCCTTTGAAATCAACAACAAAAAGATACTTTCTGATTTGCATACGTCTTGCCCAAAGGTTATGCAGAATCTGAAGTTTCAAGCTAAAATGTGCATACGTCTTGCCCAAAGGTTATGCACAGAAGAGGCGTACAGCAGAAGACATCTTATGGATTATTAGAAGATTTTGTAAGGGATTTGTGGGATAATTAGTTAGAGTTAGCTCTATAAATAGGAACCCTAGGGCTTCCACAAAAACATCTTACACTCCACACTTAATTTCATATTTTACATTTTCGGTGCTCAATGGCCCTGCGCGGCTAACTCTCTTATCTTGGCTTAGGGTGAGTTTGGATTGGATGCTTCAATACTTGTGAGGTCTTGTTCTTAATTGTTTCATCAATTTATAATATTTTTGTTTCTCCTACTCTTCTTGTTTTAATTGTTTTCAAGTTGAACATTCAACTAAGAGCTCGGTTGTCTAATTGATTTGTAAACATAACGCTAGATGTTCTTATTGATTTGTAATTAGTAAGTTCATCACTAAGTAGTAACTAAGATGGTTGTACCATGTTAGGGAGAAGAAAATCTAAACAAGTAATTTTGTAAATTAATTGTTTAGGGTTAATATCTTTCGGGTCTTAGTTCTGTTACCTTAGATTGAATTGTCGACTGTGTCGGATTCGTCTAGTTAATAAGTGGTTAAATTGGGTATGTTATCCTTTAATCAACTTTTAAGAAAGAGTGATATCACTGTGTGATTTTGTTAACCTATTTTATGATTGATGAATTAATATTTTGGAATCAATGATCAAGTGTGAAACTCCATGAAAAACAATCCCAGCCAAGGCTCCAATCAATCGGTAACAACCTTTTTAATTTACAGTTGCTTTTCATTACATTCGTTCAAAATTCGCTCTTACGTCATTAGTCTTGGGCAAGACTAAAGTCACGGACATTAGTCTTGGGCAAGACGTATTCACTGGTTCCTTATTTCTCTGCCTTATAACTGCATAACCTTTGGGCAAGACTAGTCTCTGTGGATCGACCCTATTCTCGCATCTACTACTAATATTCTATCTTTGAGTGCAGATTAGGTTTAATTATAATTGGTGGACCCGGCAACCATCAGGCTACCAGAATTATTTTGATGCATTTATAGAAAACAAGTCTAACTACCCTTTAGAAGACGTTGAAGTTCAAGAAAAGGCAATGATTCAAGTTCTCCCTTACATTGTATTTCTTATTTCTCCTATATTCGTTGTACTACTCATTGCCCTCCAGAAGAGAATAAAGACCATTTCTTTTTATATATAATGTGGCTGTGCACCATTTTGCTGGACAATAATGTATATGAATAGAACATGATGCAGAATTATTAAGCAAAAGATGTTCTTTGCCAGAGTTAATATTCTGACCTTGTGTGCTTCAAGTCTTCAACAATGGCTTGTTCAATGGAGGGTTATTCCCTTTATTCTATTGAGCTGATTTGTTTTTGATTTTTTTTTTCTTCCTTTCATCTTGATTTTGGGAAAGATCATCCTTGATTTACTTTTAATGAAAGCATAGCAAAGAAATTGTTTAAGAATCCATTATTTTTTAAGGATAAAACAAATTTTATTCTTAAATATTAATATAAAAAAACTGAGTACCAAAATAGAAAGGAAGAAAAGAAAAGCCATATAGTCAAAGATGAGGAGCACCCGCATGTTCACATTTTCTCATAACTTTCTCTTTGAAGCCATCACACGCCAAAATCCTCCAAATAAATTGACAGTAGAACTATTAGATTCCACAACTTTTTTTTTAATTAAAGTCAGCAATTAAAGTATAAAGTACTTTTTCTTACATTAAAGCATAAATTACTTTTTCCCAGTCTGATGCTTTATATCTTATCTTCAATCAGATTCTTTATGTCTGAATGAATCATATGCTTTTTAGAATGAAGCAGATATTTTGAAGCTATCCCTCTAAAACCAGAATGCAAACACTGCTCATAATACTTTCTTCAGTCTAATTGAATTTCATCCCTTCCTAGAACACAACACTGACACCATCCTTCAATCATCATTCATGGCTTTGGAATTGGTTGTTGCTCCTCTTGTCTCTTCCTTCCTTCAGGTGGCATTTGACAGGTTGGCTTCTCGTGTTGTTGTGGACTTCTTCCGGAAACGAAGATTGAACGAGAAGCTGCTAGATGAGTTGAAGCTCATGCTGTTATCTCTCAACACTGTGGTTAATGATGCTGAGAAAAAGCAGATCTCGGATCCAGATGTCAGAGAGTGGCTTGATCTGGTCAAAGACTCTGTGTATAATGCTGAGGATGTGCTGGATGAGATTGACTACGAGGTCACCAAGCGCAAGGTGGTAGCTCAACTTCCAACTTCATCTACTACCAAGGTACGCAAATTCATCAAGGCTTCTATTAGTTCCTTTGAAAAGGAAGTTGAAGCAAGGATGAAAAAAGTCCTTAAAAAACTTGAATATCTTGAAAGTCGAAAGGCAATGCTGAAATTGCAAGAAGGGGCTGGTGGTGCTGGATCGTGGAGTACAGTATCAGAGAGATTGCCACCAACAACATCTTTGGTAGATGAAGCTGAAATATATGGTAGAGATGATGACAAAACAAAGATCATTCAATGGTTGCTGTCTGACAATGATAACGACCAACTATCTGTCATTTCTATAGTTGGTATGGGTGGGCTAGGTAAGACAACTCTTGCCCAGCTTGTTTACAATGATCCCAGGATGAAGGAAGTGTTTGATCTCAGAGCATGGGTGTGTGTTTCTGACAATTTTGATGTTTTGAGGGTAACAAGATCTGTTTTGGAGGCATTCGCAGAAAAGTCTGAAGACAATGCTAAAGATCTAAATATGCTTCAAATTAAATTGAAGCAAATGTTGTCTAAACAGAGATTTCTTCTTGTGTTAGATGACGTGTGGAATGAAAATCATATGCTATGGGATTCCTTGCAGAAACCCTTCAAATATGGGGCTAAGGGAAGCAAAATTCTTGTAACTACTCGCAGTGACATTGTTGCTTCAAACATGCGATCAAGTGAAAAACATGTTTTACAGCTATTGTCGGAAGAACAAAGCTGGTCATTGTTCAAGAAATATGCATTCCGCAGCGCAGATGCCTCTCATTCAAATTCTGATTTAGAAGATGTTGGCAGAGAAATCATGAAGAAGTGCAAAGGGCTGCCTTTGGCTTTGAAAACAATCGGAAGTCTCTTGTACACAAAAACATCTAATGAAGAATGGGAGGTTATTCTTAAAAGTGGGATATGGGAGGAGGAGAGCAATGTTCTTCCAGCTTTAAGATTGAGCTATCATTACCTTCCTTCTCCTCTTAAGAGATGCTTTGCTTATTGTTCATTATTCCCCAAAGATTATGAATTTGACAAGGAGCTTCTTATTCGATTGTGGATGGCTGAAAATTTTCTACAATGTGCTCATCAAAGCAAAGACCCAAGGGACGTGGGTGAGCAATTCTTCCATGATCTCTTGGCAAGGTCACTTTTCCAACGATCGATTGGAGATGAAACACTTTTTGTCATGCATGACCTCGTCAATGATGTGGCAAAATATGAAGCTGGAAAGTTTTTTCATAGATTGGAAATCGACGAGGCAAATAATCTTGTAGAGATGACTCGTCATGTTTCGTATTTAAGAAATAATCATGAAACTTCCAAAAGATTTGAGACTATATCTGGGGCAAGTAGATTACGCACTTTCTTGCCTCTATCTATGGATTTTAGACTAACTAGTGATTCTTGGGATTTTCGTTTTGTATCTAGAAAGATGATACACGATTTGCTGTCCAAGTTTGGGTGCTTACGAGCTTTATCTTTGTCTGGTTATAGGCACTTAGATGAGTTGCCTGATTCTATAGGGAATCTTATACATCTGCGTTATTTAGACATATCTGGTGCTAGATCAATAAAGAAATTGCCAGATTCAATTTGTCAACTTTACCATTTACAAACTTTGAAGTTGTGGCGCTGTGAGTGTCTGGAAATGTTGCCCAAGGATTTGCATAAACTCACAAATTTACGACATCTTGATATTCGTCAAACTCAAGTGACTGAGATGCCGAAGCATTTGGAGAAGTTGAAAAATCTTCAAGTTCTTACATCTTTCATTGTGGGTAAATGTAGAGACACTGACATCAAACAGTTAAAAGAACTTGATCTTCGGGGAACATTATCAATCTTAGAGTTGCAGAATGTAGTGTATCCTTCCGATGCTTCAGCGATCAATTTGAAAAGAAAAATACACATTGAGGAGTTAAAGTTAGGATGGAGCATGAACAGAGATGCATCACAAAATGATAAGGATGTTCTGGAAAAACTCGAACCTCACAATAACTTGAAAAAGCTATCAATTAGCTGTTATGGTGGTATTGTGCTTCCATATTGGTTTTCTGGAGGCTCATTGTCCAACATAGTGTCCCTAGAGTTAAGCAACTGCAAGAATTGTGTGTCTTTGCCTTCACTAGGCCTCCTTCTTCCATCTCTAGAGATCTTGAGTTTAATTGATATGGAGGCATTGGAGGAGTGGAAATGCGAAAATGTATCAGGTGCTTTTCCACGCCTTCAAGAGTTCTCTATAGTGGAGTGTCCTAAGTTGAAAGAGCAGCTTCCAGAACAACTTCCTTCTTTAAGAAAGCTTGTTATTCGGGATTGTGAGCAGCTTGTGGCTTTAGTTCCAGAGGCTCCTTGTCTTGGCAAGTTGGTTCTGGAAAATTGTGGAAAGTTGCAGCTGGAATGTCTTCCATCAACTCTAAAAGTTCTCTCAATTAGTGGAATCTTACCAGAAATATTTTCAGCAGAGAATATTGATAATACCATTGCCAATTCCTGCCTTGACACATTGTCTATTGGTTATGATGCTCAGTTGGAATTCCCACTACGCCATCGCCATAACTTCATTAATGATATGCGGATAATCGGATGCGAGTCTCTTAAGGCCTTTCCGCTGGATTTATTCCCCATGCTACAGAAATTGTATTTGAATGGATGCAGTAATCTTGAAACGATTTCTGGTTCAGGGGAAAACAGCCATTCTCTGACAGAATTGTCCATCTGGAATTGTCCCAAATTTGTATCATTTCCCAATGAAGGATTTTTGGCCCCAAAACTGGAAGACATGAAAATTGGATATTTGGAGAGTTTGAAATCACTGCCTGATCGTATGCACATCCACTTTCCCTCTCTCCAAAGTCTATCTATATGGAGCTGTCCACAATTAGAATCATTTCCTGAGGGAGGTTTGCCACCAACTCTCAAGTGTATTAGTATCAGCAATTGCCCCAAACTCATGGCCGCTCGAATGGAGTGGGGTTTGCATAGTCTTGCTTCTCTAAAGGAATTGACGATTTTCGAGTCAGATGTGGAATCTTTTCCTAATGAAGGACTGTTGCCATCTTCTCTTGTTTTTCTTTCCCTCTACAATTGCTCAAATATCAGAACCCTAGATCACAGAGGTCTTTGCCACCTGCACGCATTGGAAAAATTGATTCTTTCAAACTGTCCTAAACTCCACAAGTTGCCGAAAGAGGGTCTGCCTGACACTCTTTCCACTCTAATAATTCAGCGTTGTCCGTTGCTCAAAAAACGGTGCCAAAAACCAAAAGGCAAAGATTGGGATAAGATTTCTCACATCCCTTGTATTCAGATAGACCATGATGTTGTAACATGACCAGAGCTTTTCATTGACTAGTTCATTATGTGTCGTACTATCCCAGCTGCTTTTCAGGTATTATCTACTCCTCCTCTTTCAATATTCTAATTTCTACTTTCTGTGCTTTTGTATTTTTATAGTTACTGCTTTATTTGAATTTCTCTTTTTCTACCCAAACCGAACAATTTTTCTTCACATAAGCCACATATTTTTTGAGTGACATACATTTAAAAATCTAATTTGGCTTCGATTGATACCTTACATTAACAAAATTAGTTCATATTAAAATTGATTGCATTGACATTATGCCATTTAATTCTTATTTTTTATTTTTCAGACTAACTGTTATAACTTGAAGTTCAAGCTTTAATTTTTTTTTAAAAAAACTTGGTTTTATATATTGATATTTCTATAAAAGGTTCTGATCCCAGAAGTTTAATTTGTTTTTTGAAGTGAAAGCATTTATTGGTATTTCTGAATTCTGTGATTTAAGGGAATTAAACATCTTACCATATTTCAATATATGACAGTGACAAGCCTGGAAATCATGATTTTACACTAGAGATTGTTTGTTTGAAGATCCTGTCATGGATGGTAGAAGGTATAACACATAATGTTACCTTAATATTCTAATCTAATTCTGAGATCATATAGAATTCTCCGATCGCTTTTTAACTTTATGTGACATTCTGCAGTTTGTTGAAGATTTGGAACTTGAATAAGATAACTGGAGTGATGATTGTCTTCAATTTCCAAGGAGCAAGAAGCTGGCCAATGAAACCAAAGGAAACAACACCCACTCACATAGGCATCTCAGAGAAAGTGAAGCCTATGGATGTTGAATTCCTTGAAAAGGAGGATTGAACAAAGAGTTGCTACAGAAGTGGAAGAGCAAATTGTTATCCTTCAAAACTGTGGTTTATGAAAGGCATGATTCAAATGTCAAAGCCTGGCTCGTCGAGGTCCAAGATCCTGTGTTCGAGGCTGTGCATGCCATAGATGAGTTCGACACTGAAGTGTTCAAGAGCAACGTGGAAGCTGAATTGCATATCACTCCTATGTTAAGGTACATAACTTCATTACTTTTTCAGTTAGTTTATTTGATAAGGAAGTGGAAAAGTAAAAAAGAAACAATTGGCAAATAAAAAATATATGCCAGGATTGAGTGAAGGTACAGACAGATTGAGAAGTTTTGGGTTAAGAAGTTTTGTATAGACAGATTGCCAACATCTTCTTTATGAAGAAATTTTGAGACTTTTCTGTTGTTACTAAATTCATATATTTGGTACATATTTATGACAATTACAGAAATTTGTCATTTTTTTATCTTCATAAAGTTGGCTACTTTGTAACAAAGACTAACTGCCCATTACTAGTCTGGCATTATTCAATCACAATTTTATAATTGTGCAATCACAGATCTATCTCACTTTAAAAATCAATTAACAAATGCACCCGGCCACAAACAACACTCTTACTTATTAAAAGGTTTGGCAGTTTTTGGGATTTTCTTATTAATTCTTTCTGTTTTTTCTATTTTCAGGAGAAGTTTGAGAGGATATCAATAATCAAGCAAATATAAGGGATAATACTACTCAAATGATGCAAGTTCTTGTTGCCTTGCATAAAAGGCTTCTATTATTTGTTCTCAAAAACTGAAAGCACAGGTTGAGGTTCAACAAGAATGGGAGAAGATGCAAAGAGAATTGCAAAACCTAAAAGCACAGATTCAACAACACTTGGCTAGCTAGTTGTGGGATGCCTCTTTCTCTGGAGCTTCGAATCGGTCTATCAGATCTTGCTTAGTCCTAAACAATGATAATTGACTTCTAATTTTCTCCTTAGATATAACTTTATGTTTGTGAATACTATAATAGATCACCTTTTTTTTGTTAGTATAATCGTGTGATGTTTTATTTGTGACATTTCCCATACAGGATACACCTTGTCTGTGGTTGTTAATTTTAATTGTGGGGTATTTCAATCACTTTTCTCCCTAAGAAATTCATAATACTTCCTAAATTGTTTCCTTTTATATGCAATGATGGACGAATGCCTGAATCTATCCTGTTGTATGTGATTGTTCATCCTAAATACGATGACTTATATCGAGAGTGATTACAAGTTTGCTTCAGCTTCTGCATTGTGTTTGTAAGGTATTCAGCCACAAAATCCACTAGAACCAGAAAAGCTCAGGTTCTTGGATAAGAACACAGAAAAGAAAATATTCAGAGAAAGAGAAATGAGGGAAAAGAGAGAGAGAGAATGAGGGGAATAATTATGGCACTTTTATTCCACCTTTTAAAACTGAATAGTACAAAAACTGAATATTCCTAGAGGGCATAATGCAAGGTATTGATAACTCATACCTTTGCATAACTAACTAACTAACTAACTAACAGAAAATTACATAAGCTATATTAAATAGCAAATGTAATAATGAAACAGAAATAACTGCCTAACTGAACAACAGAAAAACTAAAACTCTAACAGAATTGGTACCATATTACAACAATCTCCACCTTGGGACCAACTCTATAAAAAAAAACATTCTAAGAAATACAGTCAGAAACACCAACTAAGCCTATACATAATACAAACTTAGAAACAGGTAGTGGTTTAGTTAACATATCAGCAGGATTTTCTGAAGTATGAATCTTCAAAACAGTAACTTCTCCACTTGCCACTATGTCTCTGATGTAGTGAAACCTAACACTGATGTGTTTGGTCTTAGAATGATAAGTGTTGTTCTTGGTTAGGTGTATAGCACTTTGACTGTCAGAAAACACAGCAACTGAGTCTTGAATGACACCAAGCTCTGTAGCTAAACCCTTCAGCCAAATTGCTTCTTTAACTCCCTCAGTTGCTGACACATATTCAGCTTCTGTGGATGAGAGAGCAACTATTGATTGTAAGCTAGATTTTCAGCTTATTGCACTTGATGCAAACTTGAAAATATACCCAGAAATTGACTTCCTTTTATCCCTATCACCAGCATAATCAGAATCCACATAACCAGTCACTTTAAGACCATTTGAACCCTTAGCAAACACTAAACCCAGATTTGAGGTCCCTCTCAGATACCTTAGTATCCATTTTACAACTAACCAATGTTGCTTCCCCGGGTTATGCATGTAACGGCTCACAACACTTACTGCGTGAGCCAAATCAGGTCTTGTGCATACCATAGAGTACATGAGACTTGCCACTGCACTTTGATAGGGGATTTTAGACATTTCTTTAGCTTCTTCTTCAGTCTCTGGACACAACTCTGAAGATAATTGAAAATGTGCAGCAAGAGGAATGGACACAGGTTTTGAATTGTCCATGCTGTACTTTTCTAGGACTCTACTGATGTAGGACTGTTGAGAAAGATAGAGCTTTCCACAAGCTCTGTCTCTGTAAATATCCATCCCTAGGATCCTCTTGGCTGGTCCAAGATCCTTCATTTCAAATTCAGCACTTAGTTGCCTCTTTAGGTCACCAATCAAGACCACATCTGAGGAGGCTATTAACATATCGTCAACATAGAGTAGGAGGTAGATATAGACACCATTTGTTGCCCTTTTAAAATACACACAACTATCATAGTAGCTTCTTTGAAAATTTTGGTTTGTCATAAAGGAATCAAACCTTTTGTACCATTGTCTTGGAGCTTGTTTGAGCCCATAGAGTTGTTGGGAGTCCTAGGCGCCTAAGGCAGCGGAAGCAAAAATAAAATTAAAAAAAACGCCTAGGTCCTATGATTCCCGAACGGATCCGCTAGTAGAATTTAAAACTTTTGGTTAGTGTTATACCTCAGAGTTTCAAATCGATGGTTGTACGGGGCGAGTTCCACGGAGTCCACTCCCAGAGTTCTCCCTCTGCCAGTAATCCACACGAACAGTTTCTTTGATCACCGAGGTGCTAGCCTCCAAATTCTTTTCTCAAAAGAATTTCCGGGACCAATCTACAGACCTCTGAATTTCAAGAACTCCTTCTTGATAATTCAGCAATAGAGGTGGCGCTAGAAGAATCCCCCCACAAGAACTCCTTCTT